>BMAT01002180.1:49339-66595 GCA_019649035.1 Elysia marginata | reverse complement strand
CACACAAAACTCATTGAAAAAAATATAGAGATTGGTAATAAAGATGGTGTAATTTCAGGTCTGCCTTTTCGGACAAGCATTGAGCCTGTACAACTAAAAGTTCAACATAAAACGCATGTCTATGGCTAGAATTTTTCTCACGGCGTGGCGTTCGGTTTGTATCATCTCAACCTAGGTTGACTCTGTGGGTACCAGAGGCACTGGAAAACTTAGTTTCTGGTGTGTCTGTTGCTACCTAGGGAGCAAAGAAAGTGAATTGCAACGTTCAACATGAAAATATTTGGATTTACCAAACTGACAATGTTCTCATTTTACCTACATGCTTAACTAAAGCCCATCAGCATTTTTAGTATCTACCCCGATCCCGCACTTCTGTGTTTTTAAAGCATGTCTGTGTATCTCTCAATTTCCCTGTGAAATGTCTCTCTCTTTCTTTCTCTTTATATTCTTCAGTGTCCAACAGATATCTGTTTGCATACACGTATGTTCAACAACTCAATAGATCTCTCTCTTCTCTCCAGTCTCTCTCGGTTTGTTTATATCTCTCTCTAGAAGCTATCTGCCTGCCTCTCCTATTGCCTTCTTTGTCTGTCTGTCTTCCTCACGTTGAATTTTTGTTTTAGGCGTCTCTATTTCTTTCTAAGTTCACTCGTCTGTCTGTTTCTCTCACTGTCCTGTCTTTTTTCTGAGTCTCTGTCTGTCTGTCTGTCTGTCTGTATCTCTCTACGAAGATGATACGTCAGCGTGCTAAGTCAACAGTTTTTGGCTTCAATATCAGATCAATAGTGGCTACCCCCGACCGGTATGCACTAGTAAGCTATTAGTCTAATCAAATGTCTTGTAGACAGTATGATGTACAACTGTTTAGTATGCTAGCTGCCTGTCTAGAAACTGTTTTTATATTTCTGCCATGGACAAACGAAATGCAGTATCTCTCATATGGTTTGTACTGCAGATACGGCTTTTCGTTTGTCCCGGGCAAATTTATAGAATTCCAATAGATTTCCACTGTTATAGCAATATATGCCACACAAGCTTGCTTTGGTATGGGTCTCTACAACTTTTGCTAAACTTTAAATTTAACAGAAGCTCAAAACGTTAAAAAGTTGATAATTTTCTCTGATGCATGTAGCCGGTTCGAAATTCCAACACATGAGGGTTGAAAATAACGCAAAGAGTATAGTACCCAGTAAGTGGTTTTGAAGTAGATATTTCAGAAATGTTCTGAGTCTAGCCTTTTATAATACAGATGCACTAAATGGTATGTGAGTGCGACAGAAACAGAACCTTTCTTCTCCTGTAAAAATGGGTGAAATCGGCTTGAAAATACTGGTTGTTTTTAGATCTAACATGACATTTGTCAGGGTTCATTTTTTAAATGGAAATCCCATAATAAGAAAAAGAGATAAATTTTGCTCTTTTCTGTTCAACATAAGTTCTATCAGGCCATCCTTTGCAAGTTGCCAATCTAAGCAGTCAGTTGATGAAATAAAGAGTCTATTCAATCTTGTTTTGTTCGACAGATTACGCTCGCTTTACATGAAGTCATTAGCGTGAAACCTTTTCTCCAATGGTGAACGTATCAATCATCCCTAATGCGCATTGCAGATACAATGACAGAGAATAAGTCAAACGTAATCTAATCAGCACACTAATGAAAGGTATAAAATCCTTCAGTAAAGGCTGTCACAAAGCCTTAACATTAAATTTAATACTCTATAACCACCACAAGCGAATTAGACGGAGAGCAAAACTTTTACACCCTGATTAAATTAGAGAAAAGCAAATATATAGGTCCATGATTCAAAGCTCTAATACAACAGATGTCTCTAGATGACTAAAAGGACCAGAAAAAAAATAAAACGTTTTGAACGAATGTAAAGATATGACTAGTTAAAACGATGGTTCTATATGCGTTAGGTAAAAATTTCAGGAAAAAAGAAACAAGAACAACCCAGTCCTAGAGACTGACATCACTGATGCTATATGGTCAGGACATGGAATCTTGACTTCCAGGGCCGCAGTCATTTCACGAAGGCAAAGATTACTCCCAAAGCACCCAACTATAACTAAAAATGCAAGAAGATCTTTCAAACAATCACTGTAGATGTAATAAGAATATAGAGTTTTAGACTGGAACATCAATCCTTTAAAGCTATTTTTTTAACTTGCAATTTATATCTGTGCAAAACTTTTGTAGGGCATGTAAAGCAAAACGCTTGCCAGCTGACTTGTGTCGTAGGATATAACGAAATTATTAACGTTACTTGCTATCATGTTTGTTAAGCAAAAAAAAAACAAAACAAAAGGAAATTATCATTTAAGACAAAGGGAATCCTCACACCAAAGCTATTTCACATGACCTATATTTTTGTATTGGATTACTAAGAACATTAGCTTAATTATTAGCACGAATAAAAAAAACGAACGATGCTAGATGGTTTGCACTAGGAAAACTGACTTGCAAGACCGCAGTCATAGAACGAATGCAAAGACTATTACTGATTATTCAAGCCTTAATATGAGGACATTGATATCTAACCAAACTGTAGTATTTGTGGAGTCCCGATGCCTAGAGATTAAGAAAATTCTGAATTCTATTGTCACCATACCTTCACTCTTATTATCTGTGAAACTTTTGTTTTGATTCTTACTTTCAAACAACAGACTTGGTACTTTGTGTTGAAAGCACATATATTTCTCGCTAGATCTTCTTCAGTTATTTTACTGCATTCTATTTGTCTTTATTAGCTCCAATTTCTTTAACTTAGATGCTATCACAATGTCTCGCAACCACTCAAAATGTGTCGTACGTCGTAACTTTTATGCTTAAAGGCGTTGATAATTTTTTTGAACAATGTATTTTTTCTGAACTTCCAAACGCAAAAGTTGCATTAAATTAATCATCAAAACTTTGTCGAAAAATATCAAAACTTTTTGTTTGGTGTAAAATGTAAAGAAAAAAGAGCAAAAATCAATTTTTGAAAGGCGTGTTCTTAAGTTAAACTTTCCGACACCCGACCCATAAGCGATGGTTTCTACACTAATGACTTAGTATCGAAGAACTTCATCAGTAGAAATCGTTCTCTTGTATCATATTTCTAGTTGTGCTCGACGTATCTATAGTACAGATGAGTATTATTTCTAACAATCTTTTTAATGGCACTTTCACAACCCCAGTTTCTTTTATTCTTGTTCTATTTATTTAGCTTTAAATTGGGTTAATGATTAGTTTCCTTGTCTATGATTAAAAAAAACGTTAAAACAATTTCACATGTCTTTTTGCCATTTTCTCTACGATTGTCCACAGCTCTGGGGAACCTACTAAAAATTTCTCCTGCTTATAATTTACTGCGCTATCTGTTCTTAGAATTAGCCCTTTTCTTTTTTCCTCATCGTCTTCTTTTGATAGAAATTTTAGTACTGAGAGGCCTATTGGAACGCAAATCGACAAACTGTGGAAAATTGAGGTCGAGCTAATGAGACAAAAGGATGGATGGCTAGTTACCATTTTCCGGACCACTGCTTCAGTCTTGATATGCCGTGTCCATTGGTAAATCGATAAGGTGTTTTTAAAAATATATCTGAATGAAGAAACTGATAGTTTACATAGGCAGTTATGAGCTCAGATAAGTTTTAGCGGAAGTCGATGAACTAAAAAGTGTCAAAGTGTTTATCGAAGAACTCCCAATTTGTACTTGATCCATGAGAACCAACCCAAAAGAAATCAGTGAAAAATACGTGCAAAAAGGAATTCTAGTTCTCTTACCAGAATAAATAGCAAAGGCATTCCTTGTTAAAGCCTATTTCTATCCATCGCTAATTTCATGCCTTGAATTCAACCATAGTTCTCTTATATGTGCGTCTCGGCGACTGCTCGGTTTTTCGTGGAGACTGCTCCATTTCTATCAGTTTTAAGCGTGTGTTCTAGGAGTTTCTTACTGTTGAACTGAAGCCGGCAAGTTGATAAGAGGGGGTAAGTCTTTGCCCATGGCGATGGTCATAATTAAAAACAAAGATTAGTAGTCTTCGACCCTTATTATGCAGATTTAAAACTTTTTAAGACTTCAAGCTTTCTCCTAGTAGGTCAATATCTGACAGAGCAAATTCAACTCATATTTCAATACGGCTACCTGTTGGGCACGTAAGTACAAGCACTCCACACCTTTCAAGGACTACGTTTAGCCATTTAGCAATCTTACAGGAAAGTCGAAAGTGGAAAATGACTCGAAACCGCAGGACGACGAGTCCGACGCGCAAACCACTGAGCCTTCTGTCCCACACACGGTGTAAATAAGTTGATAACTTCAATATAGAATGAAAAAAGCAACGTTTAACTTCCTTCCCAGGATGGCAATGTGACACTTATATAATCTAGATACTTTTTATGTAAAGGATAATTGAAGCAAGCGTTCAAATTCTTCAAAAAGTTTGTATAGACGATGGAAAAGTCGGGAATAAAAACAAACAAGTACTTGCAAACAGAAAAAAAACTGCTGGAATATTCTTTCTTTACACGTACTGAGTAGGACCAAAAAAGGCCCTCATTAGCCGATTATGAGGTGCTTGTTTAGATAAAGAGCCTCGTTCTGCACTAAGTCATAACGTTATGTGATTGTCATATTGACATACGGTGATCAAATAGTTCAATAGTTCTCATTAATAATCTAAACAATAAAAATACAAACCCAAGATCAATATAGTCATAACCCCTATATCCCCACGTTGCTTGTAAAAAGTCTAGTTGTAGCTCATTATTGTCGAAATGCATTATAGAGAGATGTTATCACAATAGAATATTTCATTGATATTGTCAAAAGATGATGAACGGAAAAGAAAAAAAATATGTGCCAGTTTAAGATATTATCAATGAAGGAAAAAATTGAATACCCGGTATGTAAAAAAAAGTTTGTACCAATATATTTGATAGGCAGATGATCTTTATAACAAAATTTGTGGACGGTTTTTAAATCAACTTTAAATGCCTATAAATTTACTTAAAGTATTTTTAAAGTATTGTCTGCGGTATTATTAAAATATGAACTATTTTACACTTAGAAAAGGATTGTCCTTTAATGAGACTTTATCTCCTACTTTGCTGTGTTCAACCTAAAAGCAGTAAACGTAAGATAAAGTATGCAATAACGTACTAGGTTTAGATACCAACAATGCTGATTTAGAGACCTCGGAGAATGTGCTAAAATTCAATTAGTCCACCTAAATCTGAACCATTTAACTGTTTCATTATTCCCTTTAAGTCGTATAAAAAGAAGGCGACACTCATACAATCAATTTTAATTACTTTTTTACACCAGCTTTGTCGGTTTATTGTGAAGATTGTATTAGGACTAAATTGTAAAACTGACGTGAAGTTCCAGTCACACATCTTTGCGTCCTGAGTCTTTAATCAACGATACGTATCTTATCGTGAGGCTGAGATTCAGAGAGGCTCTAGTTAAGTCAGTATTTAATAGATCGACACCCCACAGAACTCTACAGTTTTCTTTCTTTCTTCTTTCTTATCTGCTTCTCTTTCTCCTTGTCTATCTTCATACCCTCTCACTTCTCTCTCATAAATTTCCCACCATTTTTCATTTAGACTCATGATGAAGCAAGTATATATGATAAAAATGACTTTTCAAAACGTTATCGTTCGATTTACACAACTTGTTTGCGTTGTTTGCAATTAAGGCTACTTTTCCGCCTCGCTTATCACTTCTTCAAGGCTCATGTAGGTAAAACTATGATTCGAAATAATGTAATCAGTATTTCTCTGTTTTAATGCAAACGTAAGGGTTTAGCTCTCTCCCTTCTCTCTCTCCCCTCTCTCTCTTGTCTCTCAATCCTGCTAGGTGAAAATCTACAGAGGGATTGAAAGACCAGAGAGAGAGAGAGAGGGGGGAGAGATAAAGAAAGAGGAAACAGAGAGAGAGAGAGAGAGAGAGAGAGAGAGAGAGAGAGAGAGGGAGAGAGCTAAATCCTTACCTTTGCATTAAAAAAGAGAAATAATGATTAAAACGGGTGATTCTGACAAGGAGGAGCTATAATGAAAAGCGCAAAACAGAGATAGCAATGTGTAATTTTTATTGATACTTTCCGGATAGAATCGAAGGACTAGGGTGGGAAACAAATATTTCACTGAAATAAGAAAAAGTGTGGTGGGGGTAAGAAAGAAAGATAGATAGAAAGAGAGTTTAAGGAGATGGCAGAAAAAGGTCACAAAAGGTAGAAATAAAGTTGGTGTATTAAGTTTGATAAAGTCGGTTGTATCTAGTACATGTGCCAAATCAATTACTGATGCGCAGCATGGGATGCCATAACTAGTAATTATATAACAGTGCTTATTGTTTTAAGACACAAACTTTTGCGATAGCAAATTAAAAAAAAAAGAAAAAAATGCGGGCAAGACCAACTTTTGTATATGGTCTGACATTTTCGAGTAATTCGCTAAGAGTCAATCGCAAAACTGACGTGAAGTTCAGTCACGCATCTGTGCGTTCTGAGTCTTCAATCAATGATACGTACTTTATTGTGTGGCTGAGATTCAAAGAGGCTCTAGATAAATTAATATTTAATAGATTGACACCCCGGAGAACTCTCGTGTTTTCTTTCTTTCTTTTTTTTCTTATTCTTTTTTTTAAAAATCTGCCTCTCTTTGTCCTTGTCTACCTTTACATGTGCTTTCCAAACTTAAATGTTTTTAATAAAACAATTTTAAACTATTCCGTGTGTATTTCTATATTTTGCAGCAAATTTGTGTCAATATACGTTTTTGTCTCAAAGCTGCGGACTGCACGCATTGTAGCTACATATATATGATCTTTCATTCTCTGTCCACGTACGAATCGTGAGGAATAGTTAGTTAATTAAACGTTGTTCCATTCGTATGCTTTTATCTGACTAATTTCACTTTCCATCCAATTCATGAAGTTCCCCTTTAATTTCAACGACCTTTTCAACTACCCACTCCTTTGGCAATTCTTTTCTCTGAAAATTACTTTAATCTTCTCACCTTCTTTTACCTTATCTGAGCCCTCCCCCTTCTACTCCAATGAAAACCCTCTGGTTCCCATCTTATTTGTGTTTAATTCCCGGAGTCAGGACCTGGCTCACGACCGTATTTGCAGGTCCGCTTCTCTCCCTTTAGTCCGCTTTTCTTCACTTCTGATCGATTATTTCCCCTCCATCTAAGTGTCTGAAGATCCAGCTATCGAGGTTCAGTTTTTGCTGGAAGCAGCCTCGATTATTCGCCATCCCCTTTCCTCACACATCCGGCCAGGATATTCCTTCCAGACAGCCGGTGTCCACTATGTATCGATGACCTCAGATGACACCCCTTCAGACCTATGGACAATTGGTGGACACCCGTCGAGTAGACATAAGGGTGTCTGTGAAATAGACAGAATTTGAGGAGTCTTTTCTGTACACACAAGAAAGTGAAGCCCCAATCCCAGTTCTGTGCAAATATGACTCAAGTCAAAGCGCAACTTTTGGTATCCTGCTTCTTCTATTATTTTATTAACAAAGAAACACACGCAGAGAGAGAAAGAGAGAGAGAGAGAGAGAGAGAGAGAGAGAGAGATACATAAAACAGAAAGGGAAATTGCTTTCATCCAAGCATCTCTAGCGAGATACAGTGAGAACATAAAGAACACACATTAGATAAAAGGCGAACCAAAACTTATATCCTGCAAACAGACCAGACGTAAGACAGACAAAAAATATTCATTACACAGCACGCTAGGGCTATTTGGGAATGTTGTATTTTAAGATCTCCTGAACTTATAAAAATGTCTATAAAAACAGATTTGGATAGAATAAATGTTACGATATCGACATCTTCACACACTCTTGATATTGTTAACATTCAACTTTTTGAACAAATAAACTGTAATAGTAATGGCATTAGCAGCACCAATAGTAGCAATAGTAGTATAGTAATAGTAATAGTAGTAGTAGTAGTAGTAGTAGCAGCAACAGTTGTAACAACAGAAGTAACATATTAGGAACACCGCTTGTTTAGTACATGTACATGTAGTGACAATAATATTTAGCAGTAGTTGTTGTAAAAGTTACATTATACGCGGTTGTATTAAAACATTTGTACATATTATGAGTAGATAACTGCTCTTGTAAAAGCGGCAGTATATTAGTAAATCCATCTGTGGTTATAGTAACTCCGGTAGCAGTTGTAGTGGTATAAGTTGCAGCAGCAGTAGTAGTAGTAGTAATAGTAGTAGTAGTAGTAGTAGTAGTAGTAGTAGTAGAAGTATTAGTATAAATAGTGGAGGCAGCCACTGCGCACTCAAATGATTGAAAGATTATAAAGGTATGAAATTAGCTGTGGAGAGAAGTAGGCTTTTAAATGGAAATGCCCGAAATGTCTGTCTTTCGTATGATTCGAACGTTCGACTTATAGATGCTTCGGCACCCACCGCCTTGCCACTTAGAGAAACATAGCTTGTACCATGTCGCCACTACACTCCTTAAACTTTTAATTAATTTGTATTGCCTTTTAATTAATTTGTATTGCCTTTTAATTAATTTTTAAAAATTTTCCTTACGTAGTAGTAGTAGTAGTAGTAGTACTAGTAGTAGTAGTAGTAGTAGTACTAGTAGTAGTAGTAGTGGTAGAAGTAGTAGTGTCAACAGCATAATGATAATAGACATCATTAACACGCCCCTCATATGTCTGTCTCTCTGGTTTTCCTACATATTTGCAATTTTTTTCTTCCTCTTTACTATATCGTGCGGTCTTTGGTTTTTTTCTTTCGTTATAAAGCTCGATTTGATGGGAAAGATGCAATTTGTGGTACAAACCACTTAACTAAAAATGGTCACTATTAATATTGATGGTATCGACTGAAATGGGAAAGGGGATTAACTTAATGCTGAAGGCAGCTTAAATGCTTTTTAAAAACTTAAGGTTTTCAAACAAACCCTAGCCGTATCTTTAATCTGCAACCAGAAAATGAAGGCCAAGGTTTTGCGCACCACTACGGAAATTAGGGGCACCATAGATCAAAGCGTTATCATTGTACACAAAAACAAAGATGGTAGTCCTCATTTCACAGTGGTGAAAGGAAAAAGCCGAGATGTGATAACAATTTTGAATGCAAAATCAACACTTTCTTCTCAAATCCGTGCAAAACTGGTCAGTAATGAGTCTAAAACAGGTCAGCGTTTTGTCAAACCAAGAAGATCAAGCCTGCAAGATAGGCAGGGACCTCGGCATGCACCATCGCCACATTCACAAAAACTTGACAACCGCGTCAGGGCGCTGATTCGATCCGGCAGAAGAGTCAAAGTTCGTGAACTCGCTCTTCATATTGGAATTTCTAAGTCAGTCATTCATAAAATATTCAGTCAATTGACTGATGCCCACAAACTCCATTGTCAACAAATGTTACAAACCCCTCTAAAACGCTTTGTTGGGGGGCATGCGGCAATAGTTGGTCCTGAAGGGGACGGTGGCTTAGACACTGAACTTGAATCTTTTCTTGAATACCTGATAGGAGAGGTGGTGATGAAAAATGGATCCATCGCTATACGCAATAATTCAAGGATTCAATGATTTTGATGTGTCCATCTTCACCATCAGCGAAAAAGTTCAAAACTCACTCCTAAAAAAAACAAAGGGAAAAAACTCATGGCCACGGGATTCTGAGATTTTAAAGGCGTTCTATTGGTGAGTTCTAGCTACCTGGTCAATCAATAAATGCTGTCGAGTATTGTGCAACACTTGATAAACCGAGGGCTGCCGTCCCCAGAAAGAGGCCAGTCGCCTAAGCAGCGGCGAGGTGTTTCAACATGACAACTCCGCACCTCATAAAGGAAACACTACCAAAGAGAGAATACAAAAATGATCGTGGGAATGTCCTACTCCGTCCTGCGCACAGCCCTAGCCTTGCTACTTTAAATCATTATTTCTTTGGGCCGCTTGAGAGACACTTGGGTAAAAAAAATTCTATGTCGACCGAAATCAGCAGTTGAGAAGTTTATAAAAAACCTTGACGTTAACTAGTTTGGAACTGTATCTTTACTCTCGGTCACAATGTCAAAAATGTATCTGTCGTCACGTTCATTAAATCGAGATTTAGAAGAAGAACATGATTTCTTTTGGGGAAAATTTCTTTAAAATTACACAAAAACTTCATAAGTTATTAAGTCGTGAACTTAGGGAAATTATTAGCCTAGATGAAAATTAAAACAAAAACAGTTTTCAATAAAAGATATATTGGATATTACATTGGATTTTTAAAACATTTTTAAACATTAACGCTCCCGCATTTTTTTGAACAAAATAACTTCAAACTACAAAAAATGTTAAATAGTACACTTAATTATGAGACAGCTCTTGTACCATCTATCTATTTTCTTAAAAGATGAGTTTTTAAAAACATGTTTTTTTTTAATTCTTAAAATGCCTGGCAACGCCGAAGATTTGTAGAGAGGCTGTTCCAAATTTAAGATTCAATTTTGTGAAACGAAAGCTCACAGTACGCTTTATTTTACAGCTGTGGGACCTGAAGTCACTGGAATATCTCAATGCCCCTCTAGATAGTATAGATTTAAAAGTTCTTTGAAATTTGTTGACGCTCTTTCATTAAAAAAATTTAAAACAAGCTTTGGCGATCCTGTTTATAATTATTGAAGCTCTTTCAATTTATGTGCAATTGGAAATAGTTCAGACGGCCTAACAATCAGCTTGGCTGTCGTATTTTTTCAAAAGCTCTCAAATCCTGGGCTGAGGTAATTATTCATTACATTAATTACATATGACACAATTTTAAACATACATTCTTTAAGCATACTTGTTTTATTTCAATCTAATTTTAGATTTTAGATTACTGTCTAAGATCAATCGAGGAATTTCAAGGTGAGAAACAGAACAAAAATATCCAGTATTTTACCTTAAAAATAGTCAACCATAGTGGCCAAGGTGGAAGATGGCAGCCTATATTGAGAAAAATTTAACTTCACTTTGACAGAGGTGTAACTTTATAGACAACCAGAAGCCAATTATATACGCTTAAGTTTGCTAATACAAAATTCTCTTTTAAAATTTGCTATAAGTCTAAAATTGCAAGAGAGTCTCTTGATCACCTCTGAAAACCTGAAATTGGTAGTTGAGTTCCCGCTCCACAGATCATCTGCTTACTAAACTATGCGAAACGCATGGACCGACAGAGATGATCAAAGCACAAAAGCTATTTAACTGGATTTCGACTCTTTATTTTCATTACCATTTCCAGTCTTACTGCAGACAAACTAATCGATTTCACGCTCTAAGAATGAGAGGCTTCTAACTCCATTGTTTTGGCTAGAATGGATCGCTATCATGCTTATTACACAACAGTTTTCTAAGTTAAGTAAAAAGTTTAGCCAATCTGATCTCTTCAGATGGCAATTGACACGCTCAGAATATTTCATTTAGCGGAAGGCTAAGTGGCGATATCACTTCGTCATTCTCGGTTAGGTTAGGTTAGGTTGTTTGAATTTTAACGTCTCTTTTCAACTACAAGGTAATATTAGAGACGGCACTTGGGACAATTGAAAACGTGCTGCCACGTTGTGATGTAAGGAGCGCTTGCATACACCACACCCAGTCACATTATCCTGACACCGGACCGACCAAACTTAGCACAAAATACATAATGGCAGACACTAGGCAGATCAGCTGACAATACTTATTTTAAAGTCGTCCTTGGTTTGACTCGGCCGGCGATAGAACCACGCACCTCCGATCTCTGAGCGAGTGTCTTACCGAAAGGCCATAGAGCTGGTCGTCGTTCTCGGGGCCCGACTTACTGCACTCGAAAAACCACTCGAGGATCGAGTATTGGACTCTCGCTGGAACTGATTATACTCGCCACTTGATTCTCATTAACAACTCATTCTACTTCACAAAATCACGATAGTGACTGGCCCTTCACGCGAAACAAACTAAACTGAACAACTCAATGCTTCAAAAATCACGATAGTGACTGGCCCTTCACACGAAACAGACTAAACTGTAACGAAGAATAACTCAAGAGATCTCAAATATATTACGAATACTTAAAAAACGCCAAATCAGCATAATATTATATCATAGAAGGACAACATTCATGAATCCTATAACATCGCACGGAAGAAAGAAAACAAACCTGATATAGATA
Organism: Elysia marginata; assembly: GCA_019649035.1. Classification (NCBI taxonomy): domain Eukaryota; kingdom Metazoa; phylum Mollusca; class Gastropoda; family Plakobranchidae; genus Elysia; species Elysia marginata. The sequence continues at coordinate 54,434 of BMAT01002180.1, read as the reverse complement.
ATACAACATTATGAGGACAAAAAGAAAAGAAGGGAATTTGATAAGTTAGAGCTTAAACCATTTTTCGGCAATTTATTTAAACAGATTCTATAATCTTTGATTATACCCATGAAATCGCGAGCACTTTTAGTAGTGCAATACATTATTATATGACTCGCATCCAGGGTGAGGGAGTCGAATGTCGCAGTTTTCACCATGGAAGGCTTTACTGTTTTAAAGAAATTTTTCAAATGTCCAAACGTAAAAAATTATCAACATTTTGTGTATAAGTATTAAAATTATTGTTGATTTTAAATTTAGACAAAAAAGAAGAAAAAAAGACTTTTTTTAAAAATAGAATTTTCTTGTAAACAGAATTTCCGACTTCCGACTCATTTACCTTAGACGCGAGAGATATGATTGATGGATTTTTCCCATAATAATTTAATACGAGGGGTAAGAAGAGTAACTATGTAGGAAAATGCTTTAAAAGGTAAGAGAGTTGCTAAGTAGCTTATCAAATGCAATAGTTTTTCTGTGTATATGAGGTTTCTATTTTCTTCTATTGCAATGGTCTTTTCGAAAAGGTAAAAAAAAATGCTAGGAATTTAATAATGGCTGATGAAAAAGTGTTATGCACGCCTCTTGAAGAAGTATTATACTTTATAGGCTCATCCGCCAATTTAAAAAGCTCTTATAAACCGCACATAAAATTAACTGTTTCCTCTGCATGGGCAGTAGAGATTTAAGTCCTCGCCTTTCCGATCCATAATTTTCAATTATCTGATGTCCCCTGGGAAAGGCTTCTAGCGCATGCGCTATGGCGCTAGGAGAAAGGGAATCCTGCAATCTCGACGTGTTCATTAATAAACTGCTCTGCCCTGTGGCGCAGGGATGGGTAAAACAATATGAAACAATAACAAACATAAACAAACAAAACAAAAAAGTATTGTTTAAGAACGAGTCGACCACTCAAATCAAAGGTTTAATCATTTTGATTAAACGAAGCTTAAACAGCAAAATTTTTAATTTGAATGCCTACTCCAAGTGCTACCCACTATAGTTGTTAATGAGGAAAGTTATAATGATTAGTTTTAGCTTGAGATGTTTCTTAGCTTTTTTATGAAAACTATAATTTCCGTTCTGGATTTTTTAATGTGAGTGTCATCGTTCTTCTCGTCTTTTCAGTATTGCTTTAGCGCTGAATTCTCTCTCTCTCTCTCTCTCTCTCTCTCTCTTTGTCTGCCTGTCTGTCTCTTTCTCTCTGTCTCTGTCTGTCTGTCTCTCTCGACCCCGCCCTGCAGGTGCCAGGCATTGCTAGGCCTACTATTCTTGTTTGTGCATCTCCAGAGGCAGGTATAAATATATCTACGTCTCTAAATTATACTGATGTGACGAACACAAAATCTTAATAAGAATCGAGACCTGGACATGACACTATTATGTGCACTTGGCTGGTTATTTTTTCCCATAACGGCTGTAAGGTATCCACGTCATAGTTACAACTTCCTCATTCTTTTAAAGATTTCACCCTCTCGCTCTTTATGTCTTTCTTCCCCTTCCATTCTCCATAGAATTATGCTATCCCTCATCTCATCTAGGCTTCTATCTACGTGCCCTCTGTTCGTCAGCTCTTTCGCTCTTCTATAAAAGAAATCATTTTCCCTGCTAGATGGTCTCTGTTAAGTGTCCTTATTCCTTCCTTCCCTTCGTCTCTTTTTCGAGTGCCTGATTCTTTTACTTCTCATCCCTCCCCCCTCTCTCTCTATCCATTGCATGCGTGTCTGTCATCTCCCAGCAACAGTAATACAATGATCGGAAATGGCAAGTCTGGGATAGCGATCCAATACACTGATGAGACAGGAAGATAAAACCGATTATTCCAGTCGAATACGGTGCATATAACAATGCTAGGTTATTATCAGCTTAACGTCAACATGATAAAGAACACTGTTATTTTAACGACGGATAAAATGAGATGGGTAAATATTCCAGCCAAGAAGCAAAATATTAAATTATTGACACACAAGAAAAGTGAAAATAAAAAGACATAACACTCCGCATTAAGAGTATTTTGAGGCTTTTTAGCGTTCTGAGATGCAGATGTTTATCTAGATGGTGGTGAAAGCGCCAAAGTGTTTTTACTGAGTTTTTTCTCTCAATTTTATGATCTTTAAGCGCATAGCGGGAAGAGGAAAAACAAACTTCTGCAGAAATATCCAGTAAAAGTTTTACAAATTTGCTATTGTTTTTAAAAAATAATTATGTTTATTGTATTGTACGTTAATATCGACGTAATCATAAAATAAAATAATAAACGACACCTATTTTAGACAGGCCTTTGACACGTTGCTGGTAAACATAGCATAACAAATGAAATTAATATGTCTTTAATAGATAGGAAGAAAAATCGCTAGATACGTTATGGATAACGTTGAAAAAAATCCATTTCGCTACGATTAAAACAAGCTGTTGAATTTTTAGGCTCACATACAAAATGTTTATCAAAACATGATTATAGATCTAGAAACTGAAAGGTTTTTAACAATAAACTTAAAGTTTTTTTGTCCTTAAGAGTACAATAGATTTTTTCACTTAAAACACCAAAAGGTAGCCATTGTATTTTTTTTGCTACTGCAAAGCCAACTGACACGATCGAGATAGCTGTAAATGAAACCAATGTGGTTTCATTCTCATATTAGTAAAGAAGGCCATTAAGACCCTTAGTGGCGTTGTGCACTTAAGGACAAAACGTCGACCTGCCGAAAGCAGGACTCGAACCTCAGACCTCTCGATCTGAACGCCGAGCGTCTACCACTAGACCACGCATGAGAAAGACTATTTACACACATTTCTTCGCCGCACTCATGCGTTAAAGGAGTACCCGGCTATAGGCAGTGAAATATCTTGTCAGTGTGCGAAAGTGATGCGCTTTATTCGCTGCTCCTCTGTGATTTCAGAGAGTGATTTGGTTGGTATTGGGCTATAGGGGAACCCATGTTAAGCGCTTAGAGCACATTAGTGGAATAAGCGCTATATAAAAACGCTCTTTTACTTTATATGCAACGGTTTGCATGAATAATTGCAATCAGTCGCTTATGACATTCCTTTTTCTCCTCCACTCCACACGAAATGGCTCATGTAGGCATTAACCTTTTAGTTTTACAAAGAAAAAATATGTATGAAATATTTAAAGCACGTAATACAGAGCAAATATGCCACAAACTTAGTTATTATAGAGAATTTAGGCTTTCAAAACAGTGAACAGACAAAAAAATATTGCTTTAGCTGATGAAGTGTTCGACTTTCAAAAGTAAGATGATTTATTGTTTTAAAATTTCAGTGGTCACCAATGATAAATTATCAAGGCAAAACTAAGTAGTTTGAAGGAGACAAAACAATGAAAACTAGAAGAAAAAATGCGCTTACGCCTTGGCTGCAACGGCTACTTTAATTCTTTGTTGAAATCGCATTCCCGATAGTTAAGGTGCAATACATTAATGGCCGTCAGCCTTGATAGCAAACATGCGATCATGCGCAAGACTAACTCCAAATAGAGACAAAAAAACGGGGTGTAGAAATAACACAATTGTATCGAAACTTTAAGTAAGGCTTGCCCCATTTGATCGTAAATCTAATGGAAAAGCTGTCTAATGGAATGGTCAAACTAAAGATAAACACACGCTGATTTCATTCAATGGCAAAACTGAACTTTGTAAACGTGTCCCATTCAATGGTAAAAAATTCGTAAGCTTGTCGCATTCAATTTGAAAGTAAAATGTAAGCTTGTTTTATTACATGATGAACCTAAAAGTACGATTTATAAGTTTGTGTAATTTAAAGGTGAAGCTAAAAGAAAGCTTTTTACATTTAGTGATGGAACTGAAAGCAAGTTTTGTAAGCTTGTTCCGTTCAATATTGGAACTAAACGAAAGATGTTTAAGTTTGTCCCTTTCAAAAAATGAAACTGAAAATTATCTTACCCCTTTAAATGGTGAAAGGAAAACTAAGCTTGCTCTAAAGAATGGTGAAACTAAATGAAATTTGCCCCAGGAGAGGAATGTGATTCCTTTTTTCCAGTGTGTCGAATGTGGCCCCTTAGCTTGCTACACGATTAGTATAAAGAAGCGTTGACTGTTTTCAATAGTCCAGTTGTAGTTTTTCTTGCGTTTAAACGTCTAAAACTCATGTCAAAATCTTACTTATGCCTGGTTCACCGTGACTGTTTCATGTTTAAATGAGGCTGACCTTTATCTTTGCGAAGTAGTTATACGATCATTGTCATTAACGAGGAATACTGTATATACCAAAAGAGCTATAAAAGCGTTTTATTTTACCTGTTTCCATCGTGCCAAACAAAGAGGTGCGCAATCTTTTTCAATCTTTGTTTTGATACGATATGATACGATGTGATATGTTTGATTTTAGACTTCTAAGTATTGCAATGACAACGATAAATCAAAGTTGTATTCGATAGGTTAATTAGACATTTCTGTCAAGGTGTAAAAATCCTGAAAAAGATTCAGCTAAACCTTCTCGTATGACACGTAAACTGACCATTTTTAGCTTTTTTTGTTATAGTTGATAAAAAAAAATGAAATTAATTCTGCTTAATGTATTTTAATAGTCAGAAAAACAGACACAAAAGGTGATGACTCGTCATTAGTTACATATATAAAAGAAAACAAATTTTGAGATAAATACGGTCAATGGATACAGAATAAGAGATCGAGACAAGCTTATTTTTTGAGGGATGAACTGTGAAGGAGAAAAAAAAATTAAGCTTTGAAATTAAGCTATAGGACCAATAGGATGAGACCAAGACAGATGACCTAAGTGAACTGTCTTCGTAATAGGGATTTGAGGTTTAAGTAATATCGACGAAGCTTTTTCCTTAGTGGATAAAAAGGCGTCTTCTCCAAGACTATCGATTTGTCAGAATACTTTCAAAAACATACCTAAGTTCTTTGATGTTATTGTTGTTGTTCTTGCTCTTGTTGTTTTTATGTTGTTGTTCTTTTTTGTTAGTTTTGTTGTTCTCCTCCTCCTCATCCTCCTCCTTCTTCTTCTAGTTGTTATTGTTGTTGTTTTTGTTTCTTCTTCTTCTTCTTCTTCT
>BMAT01002176.1:131659-143627 GCA_019649035.1 Elysia marginata | reverse complement strand
CTGATTTCACAGAAATTCCCGATTTCGCGGGTCCGACTGTATTATCAAAAGTCACTGTCTTATTTTTTATATGTCCAACATTTTTTTTTGTGTTTTTTATGTTTGGTAAATATTTCATTTGACATTATTTGTTTTGCTTATAGAATGAATAAGAAAAAATTAGGGCCATGATGAATCAAAAGACACAGGTGAAAGTTTGTTGCTTTTATAATAAGTCAACATATATTTCTTTATATGTATTACAGATCAACATCTGTGTCCTTCAAGCATCAATTGTGGAGGAAGTGATTGCTTTCTCCAACCTAGGCTCTGTTAGCGACCTCACTGCTGTATCGCTTCTTGCTGTTTGCATTGATGGTGTTAAGTGCCAACTGCTTTCAAATAAGCACTCTTGCAAAGTATGCATTGTTTTTGTTACAAGAAATTCTTTCTTTCTTTCTTTTTCAATCTGTGGATGCTAGGGATAAAAAATATTTACTTAAAATATATTTTTACCCATATTGTGAATAACAGGCTAGTATAGAAGTGTAACATGATCTCTTTTATACCAGTCTCAACTTTTTTTATTCAGCTGATGTGTGGCACTTAATGAGTGGCTAGGAAAAAATGCTTTATTGCTAGGGAGCACTTGCTTTGGAACTGAAATTAACCTCTATTGGTTTATTGCATTAAAAAAAATTGTATTGTTGCTTGGATGCATTCATGTAGGCAAAACATGATTTATAAATAGAACTTTTATTTAGTTTTTAAAAAATGGTCACAATGTAATTGTTTTTATATTTCTAATTCAAAAATATATGTTTTGATTTTTAGGTAATCATCCATATGCAAGATGAAATTGAATGAAAGGAATAAAATCCTTATACTTTAAATCCATAGTTTCTTGCTGGAAAGTATCCTCTGAGGCACTAATCTTTGTTGAATTAATACATAGAATGCTATTAAAATATTATCCATAAAAATCCTGAAAAAATCTTAGCTGGAAAAAAGAAGAATGGGCCCCTAAAATATTTTAATGAAGTAAAACCTGTTTCATAAGCCTTGACAATAAATTTTAAGTAGAGCAATAATTTCATAAATTCAAGGAAATGGTGGCCCTGTAAGAAATCTCAACCGTCCTGAACAGACAACCAAAGTTTTTGCCTTAAGCATTTCATTTTCATGTAATGAGGTTTCATATTTGTTTTGCACTTTGCAAATTTTTAACAGCTGTGTATTTTCAATTTTGTGCCTCTGCAGGCAGCTTGTGAGTTGAGTAAAGAACCTCTGACTCGAAAGACTAGTGCCACACCCAACATGGTAAAGTTTTCCTCTTCAGGCCAAAGCAGAGGCAAGGCAGACACAGCTGCTCAAGAACCTGACATTGAGAAGTAATTAAACTGCCCAGCAATTATTTTTTTTATTGGCAAAGAAAAGTCAGGACTTTGAAATTGAATAGTAATTTTTTTAATTTTTATAATGTCATCTTGATCTAAAAATGCAGAAGAATTTGTAAGTAACATGATCTGTTCCAAACTTCAACTTGTCAGAAGAAAACTTATGTCTTAGTATTTTAAACATGTATACTGCATATCTCCTTGTTGTCTACTCTTTTTGTTTCTTTTTTTTTCAGCCCTCAGGAGGTAACTAGAGAAGAAAATGTGGGTACTCTGCAAATTTCCCATATCCATGTGCAGCTTCGGCGTCTACTCAAGTTTAGTAACTTTTCTGAGCATGTACTACTTACAGCCATCCCAGAGCACTCTTCTCGTGTGCTTTTCACCCTGGAGCAAGACACATCCACCCCATTATCTACCCTTCCAGGGAGTGTAGGTACCACTCCTGGTACATCTGCATCTGCAAACACTAATACCTCAGCTGCTGAAGGATATACAGGTAATTTTAATTTCAATTGATGCTCTTGAATTTCAAGTTAGAAAAAAATATTTATGCAAATTTTATTGTAAAGAAGACTGATCTCAATTATTTTTTTTGCTCTAAAAAACTAGACAGCTTAGAGGATTGCAAAATTGGAACCAATCACATTTCAATCTTTTTTGTAACTGAAGCCCACCAAATTTTTGACAACTGTTATATTTTTTTTATGTAGAAAGAAGAACAACATTCCAAATAAATCAGTCTTTTCATGTCACAAAAACTATATATGATAAGTAAATATTGAAGCCTAAAAAAGTACTTAATTTTCTTGCCAAATGCAATATCACCTCATAAAAGCTTTTTGTTTTGTTCTTTTTTTTTTGCTAGGTGCTAATATTGGGGTGACACCCTCTCCTAAACGTCGACTATCGCGCACATCTAGCCGTGATAGGGAAAGAGAGCGGGAGAAAGAATCAGGAGATGGCAGCAGCCTCACAAGTACCTTGGGACGGGGCACAAGTGAAACAACTCCCAGCTTGACAAGTCCCTACCCTCAAGTGTCTCACGCTGCCCCAGCCCCTCCAACCATGTCTGTCCCAAGTATTGGCTTCATCATGTGTGAGTGTGGTCTGGAGGATGTTTCAGTGACAACAGTGAGGCGCCTAGGCTATCAGGACATTCCACAAGAAGCCCAAGAGGTGGGCCAATGCAATTTTCAGCTCTCCACATAAAAATGGGGTTTTGAAAAAATATTTGCTTAATTTTTAAAGTCATTTTGCTCTAATAAAGTTAGTAATCCTGAAGTAATTTCATACTTTTCAATCTATCATAATTGGTGACTAAGATTTGGTTTAATCTTTATACAAAGGTCAGTACAATGTCACCATATCTCAACAGGACAATATGTAAGCATTTTTTGCTCCTGAAAAAGGTTAAAGAGTTATTTATGTGGATGGATAGCTTTTTATCCTGAAATGTTTATGCTGCAGTAAGAAATCATGGAAAGTTTTTACATTGTTTATTTTTTTATAGATATGTCATCAGGTATTGTAGGTCAGTTGTTTTTTTTTTCCATTCAAAATGCAAGATTCTCAGCAGTCTAAGCATTAATTCTTTCTTTGACACATTCAAGTTAAAGGGATCATACTGTTGCGTAAAAATAATTTTTATTCCAATCCTTTTTTTTTTATCTTCAAATTAGTGTAAAAGGTTATACAAACTTTATTTCTTCTTTTTCTTAAACTAGGTAGGGGAAAAGCTTGAGGGATTGGATAACACAATCAACCAGATGGAAGATTCTGCTAGATCCAAGGTCGAAGAGCAAATAAGCAAAGAAGACAACAAAGAACAAGACAATGCCAAGGGCAAACCCGCATCTGAACAATCAAATGCAGGGGAGAATGTTCATACCTCTGAAAGAGAAAAACCTAAAACAGATAACCCTACAGTGCTTATCTCTTCATCGGGCACCACCCATACCCAGTCTCTAAGCTCTGAGTCTGGAGCAGACCAGTCTTCCAAAGATTCTTCCTGGGCCTCTGACCACTCGGCCATGTCAAGTGAGACGCCAGTCTTATCAGCTGCCAGTCCCGGCACCCTAGCTGAACCTCTTGAAGGAGACGCTTCCAATGGTAGACTGGAACTAAAGACAATATGGTTCTATTTTGCCTCACCGCCTCCAATATCTATACATAAAAAAGTGGATTACACAAGGTAACTTAGCATATTTTGTATGATTTTTTTTTCCTCTGAAAATTTTACCCATAAAATGAACTTACAGCTCTGACATGTAATTCTACAAAATCAGATGTGTTAGTTCTATGTTTGTTTCAATCCAGATGTTCGAAACAAAATAGATGATTTGAAATCTGCTGCATTGGCAATAAAATGAAATGGTTCCATCTTTAATAATAAGTTGTGATAAAGATTATTCAAAACCCATAACTTTCCCATCAAATCAAAACATTTTTGTTTTTCGTAATATTTGCAGCAAAGTCAGTTTTTAGTACTAGAGTTTCTTAGAAGTCTGATTGGAATTATCCAATTTTACAAAAACATTAGTCAACTCCAACTGAAAATATTGCATTACAAGGAATGTGATAATTTAAAAATGTTTTGTATTGATAAGTTAACTTGTATTTTTGCCTTCTCTTTCATCGATTTTCTAAACTGATATGTATTTCCTCTGTATGATTTTTTGCTGATTTAATCATTTTAGGTTGGACTGGAACCTGTTAAGTACTGCTACACCTGCTATTGATGCTTGGCTAAATCCCAGTGATCGCCTGATGACAGCTGTGAGAAGCCTGGTGCGAGAATATTCTCGACGCCTTTGCTGTGTTGTTGCCTGCATGATGATTGAGGGTCTAGAGAGCCAAGGGATCCATGTGGCTTACAAGGTAATACACTTGCAGTGGATCTTAAAAAAGCTCACATATTGGTTGGCCATGGTGTTTAAAGTAAAGTCAAAGCAATTTTTAGAGACCCAGAGTCTTTATAATTTTTATTTAGTAATGCTACACAAGGGATTTGTGGTAAAAATAATGATATATCATTTTTTGCAAGAGAACTTATCTGAAAAATTTTGGTTTTCCACTGAAAGACTTGGTCTGAATTTTTTTTGGTTTTTAACCTAGAGACTTGGTCTGAAATGTTTTTCACCATTTGAGGTGACTGAGAGGAAAGTTATTAAAAGGCATTCCTTTGTGTTGCTATCAATATGTTTTGACTTTGTTTAGTACTCTTCTTTTGTTCTGCATTTATGTGTGCTTCCTTTTTTATCATAGATACTATATTGCCTTTTTTTAAAAATCAAAATTAAACATAGACCTGCGTTTAGTATTTCCTCTTTTCTAAAATTTTGGATAAGCTTAATGGCTTTTGTAATTTCTTATGCACTTGTATTTTTTAATCAATGTACTTATTACTTTTTTTGCCAGAGTAAGTTTAATAAGCTGACACCTTTGTCTAAAACCCTACAAGAGGATCCTTCAAACCAGTTACTGACTGTGCTTCGCAAGTATCTTCACAAACACGGCACTGATCAAGTTGAACGAGCTGTCTCTGTGGAAACAGTACCTCAACTCATCACAGTGCAGAAAGGAATATTAGCACTGATGAGGCAGTGGAAGAATGTTCTTTACATGCCCAACCTGAACCAAGTCAACTTCAAGGTAGAAACTTGGGACTCTCCCTCTGCAAGAACTCACAAAATTATTGTCTTTGAATTCATGCAAAGTTTATCTGTAGTTGTAATTAAACTAAAAATTATTGAGTGAGGGAAAATACTTTTTAAAAAAATGTATTAACTGCAGTTGAATGTTGTTTGTATTTCAGCATTGATAGCTTGTGGTATCTTAGAAAAAACTTTTGTTCATGAATTTTAATTTAATTTTTTTCTTTATCAGTGTGCTGTAAATTTTTTGCATAATTAAAAAAAAATGCTAACAAAAAGCAGAAAAATCTTAATTGCATGGTATTTAACAACATATGATTCATCATTTTGAAAGCATTTTTTGTTTCAAAGTCATACATATATGATTATTTATTAATAAAATGACCCTATAATTTTAGGGTGTACAGGGCAGGTTTTGATGACTCAAAAAAAAAAAAAAACATATGCGTTGTAAAATATTGAATATGATGCTCAGAAGTATACCAAGTGCTCATCTTCATTTTTTAAAAACTCAAATTTAAACACTATTCAGTCCCGGCGCAGTATCAGACCCTACAATGTGAAATTTGCCCTTCCTAAAGAAGGAAACACCTATGAAACAGGAGCAAGCGAAGAGCCAGAGGAAGCTGTTGTTGATCAGTTTGATGTAGTGGATGAAAGAATGTCTCTCCTACAGGTATACTTTTTTGTCATTGATTTCTACAATGTTTTTTAATCCAATCAAGTCAATGTAAAAAGAGGACTGAAATTTTACCTAGCAAGAAGCCTTTTTATTTTTGTGGATGTTAGCTATTAGATAAAATGATTTGTTAACCCATACTGTGAGCATATCTTTCCTAAGAAATGTTGTACGAGTTTTAGATTTTTCTTGATTGATTTCATGCATGGAGTTCAAAATGTTACCAAAATTATTTTTGAAAATTCTTTCTTAATTGGATAAATAAAGGGCAAAATTAGAAAATAGCTAACTAAATTTCGTTTGGTTTTCAGATTCAATATGGGCTTGTCTCTCCTTTAAATTAATGCCTAAGTGGATTGTAATTAGTTAACAATCTCAATTCATTATGTGGTAAAAGTTAAACTTTAGAATGCATTATGTACACTAGGTCTAGTATTTTTTAATTTTTGAATCTAGATATATTTCTGAATCTGCTTGCTTGTTGCTTATTGCAATTGTATATTTGCCTCAACTCATGAGAATTCAAAGCAAGATTTGTTGTGATTATGTGTTCAAGGATATTTTTAAATGATATTATATCTCTCTGAGTCTGCATTAAGCTTATATCAATTTGTTTTAGCAGTTTTATTTTGTATACATTGGAATACTGCACACAGATTATTTACTCATTGTCTTCTGGCTAAACTTAAGTTTTTGTTTAGTGTGCCTATGATGTCATTTAGAACTAATGACCATTAATAAGGTGTTGCTATGGGGAATAACCTTATGGAGGACTATATCTTTATAAGAGTTGAAATTTACTTATATATATACTAAATTAGTAACAAGCACACAGACTAGGCAAAATATGGATTAAGATCTTTGGTTCTTTTATCCTAATAGCTTTGGGTTCCTTTTGTTGTGTATTCACAACATCCTAATTTACAGGCTGAAGGTGGCGTCACCCAGAGGTCTGGATCTGTTCCAAGTATCGGGAGCAAGAGGTTGTCTGTTAGCACACAAGGCAAAACTGCTGATGCTGACTATGTCAGCGCTGAGTCTTTCTCTGTCTCAGCAAAGCCAAGAAAACTGTCGAGCATTTTCAGGTAAGCAGCTTTTTTGGGCCAATGTGTTAAATTGAGAATTAACATTAAGGCAAAAATAAAAAGCAAAATTACTTTATTGTTTCTCTCAAGGAACATGAATTAGAAGACTCTTTCTCGGTTTAATAGAGTAAATTCTACCTTATTCAATTACCTTGAAAATCTGCAAAATTTTGTTTAGGCTCTTCCCTTATCTTTTGCTAAAATTTTTCCTTGAACTTAAATACTTTCATTTTATAGTTTGAAGCTAAACAACTTGAATAATGTTTTCAAAAGGCACCAGTGTTCCCATTTTTTTTTTTGTTTTCCTTTCATTATAATATAACAAATGCATTTTTTTATGGATTAAAAGGGTTTCTCGATTTTCTCATCAGGTCCAAGTTACGGGCAGCAGGTGGGATTAGTGATTCCCCTCTGGATCATAGTTCTTCCAATTTGGCTCCACCGCCCCAAATCTCAGGTCTCCTCCTCAGTCGCAATGATAGCAACATCAGCTTTACCTCAATGTCTAGCTCAAGCAACGACCAAGAAATCTTAGCAGTTGCCACTCCCCCTCACACACCTCTTAGACACCCTGGGCCCAAGCAATCAATTCTTAAAAACAAGTAAATCTTGTTTTAAAACGTTTTCGTGTCATTTTTGTTTTGTCATGCATTTGCTTGTTGTCTTAAAAAAAAAATTGTGTCTTTTGTTTAATTGTCTAAACTGAGACTTCAAAAAATGTATATGTATGTATGTCAGGGAATCAAGATATTTCAGGTACAGTTTGTCTGGAATTGTTTTCATTAATAGTCATATGAAAGTAACAAAAATTATTTTATAATGAGCCCTTTTAGTTATGTTTGAAATTATATATATATATATACAAACTAGAAGTCTTTTATTTTCTCTTAAAGGGTGGAAAATTTATAGGATATACAAGATATGTTTGTGTGCTTTTTTATGTTAAAACCAAGTGACATGAATGAAAATGAACTCACAGAGGAAACTACAATGATGTTTTTTTTATTTTGTTTACCACTGTGATGAGGCCAATTTCATGCTTTATAAATAATGACATAATGGAATTTTTTTTGCATGAAATATTCTCAGGTACCATCAGAATGAAGATCTCTACCAGTGGATGGCAAAGCAACAAACAGAAAAAGAACAGTTTAGAATGGACTTGCATGATGATGATGAAGCCTCACGCTACCTCCGTCAGAACACAAGTGAGTCTTGTGCTGCTGCTACAGGGCATCTTGGCTCTGCATGGTCGCAAGATGATAGTAAACTGGATCTGAATGACGGAGGAGACTACACAATGGCAACTTCCATCATGCAACTAGCTGATGCTCAGGTAAGTTCTTTGTAAAAATATATGATACTTTGTGCTTTTTTTTTGTTGACAATTAGTTTGTATATTTGTTAACTTGTGTTAGTGTTCAAAGTAGGTTATATAATTTTTTCAATTTTAAAAAGTACTGGTATAGTCTGAGTAAATTGAAGCAAAAGGCAAATTAAAGAGAAAGAGAGGGATAAAAAAAATCCTATACATGTTGAAAAAATGCCTGGGAACAAAAGAGTGTTAGATACCATCTACACAACATGAGCCAGAGTGAGGTGGAGGTCCATGACTGCTCCTACCAGTTGCCAACGCATAAGTTATAAGATCATAATATAGAAATGTAGTAAGGCAAAGAATTCCCCACTGGCACACAAAAAAAATCGTGATAATATTTGGGATTTCATTTTGAAAGATTTGCTGCTTTATTGTGAAAGCAAGAAAAGTCTTAACCAATCAATTTTGTCCTCTTCTTGAATCCACAGATTTTGTTCAAGCCTGTCCTTCAAAGCCTGGGTCTGCATGTAGAGAGTGTCAGACCATCCACTATGATGAAAAAGTTTGGTGGTCATCTTTTGCTCCAAGGGCACATCACAACTTTCAAAATTCTAATTGCAGAGTCCGAAGCCAGACCAGGAGAAGGTCATCAGCCCTCTCAACATCCCTCTAAGGGAAAGGGACGTGGTAAAAGGAGCTTCAACCACAGAGGATTACAGGAGAGTCCAGCTTTCCAGTGTGAAAGGTAAAGTCAGAAGCCTGCAAGCTGTTTTTATTTCACCTTTAAATATAATGTGAATCATGCAAGTGAGAACTTGTAATATTTTAAAATCCTTTAAAACTATAATCTCTAGATCTCTTGGTTATGGATGTAAGTTTGAACAAACTACTATAGCTGATTTTCAGTCTTGCCTTATCAGTTGAAATAGAAATTGTGATTAAGTATCAGTTGGTATAAATATTTAACAAAGAAATACTTGCACATTTAAAGGCAATATCTCTTTCATAACAAATTTTATAGATGAATAATGCTAATGCTATGGGTTTAACATGTTAAATATTTAATACCGCCATCAAATGTTGATTCTAAGATAATAGTTGAAAACACAAATATTGGACAGAATAAAGTTACTTAGATACCATTGTTACCTTAAAAAGCCATGTGGAGAAAAACAGACTGTGCTAGATAGAAAAATTTGATGGCTTTTACTCTAAATTTTCAACAGTTATGAAACTGAGACAAATTTAATTTCTTTATATGACATTTTTACTCTGTTTGCATTCATTTGTAAAAGACAGGTTGGGACCTGTCCATTTTTTTACTAGTTGTTTGCACTTGGATAAGACCAGTTTAAAAGAAATCAGTGCCTTCTATTATTGTTTTTATGTTTATCTTTTCTTGTATGTAACAGATTTGATGTGAATGTTTCGCTGGAGGATGTTGTCGACTTTGGTGAGGATGGCAAGGTTTCCAAGTTCCCATATAAGTTTGCTATGCACAAACTTGAGGCAAAACCTACTACTCTGCAAATTAATCTTTTGGTCAATTGCCAGGCTATCAGACAAAATGTGGACATGGCTCTTCTTCGACTGGCTCATCAAGTGAGAAAGTATTTTAAGCTTATGATTCCGTCTTTGCGCCTGTTATCATATTTAATATATTTTTCTATTTTGTGACTTTGTTTTCTTGTAATTTCATTGATGGGGATTCATGTTTCCTGAAGGTAATGGCTGTACCATAAAAATGTTAAAAGATCAGGTAATGGATGAGTAAAATAAGATTATATCTAGTTTTTATCTGGAAGGTCTCAGATATAATGTTATCACCTTGTCAATTTATAACATCAATTTCAGCCTTTGATACATTGTTTCCTCACAAATGTGTGCTTCATATTTGAAAAAAACAAACTTCAAAGGTATTTAATATTCCTTAAGATTTATAAACTCTAAACTGATTCTCAGGTCTTGACCATGGTCGGAAATGTGAAAGAGACCAGGGTAGAGTTGAAGCAAAAGCGTATGGAGCCTGCGCCATCATGGGTGCAGACCCACCGTAAACAAGACTCTAAAGACTCAACGTCTAGTGTAGAGACAAACCAATCTGATACATCTCATACAGAGCATCTCATGGGTTCCTTTAGCAACATTCTGGCTCTGGAGAAAGATAGAGGTATCCAGCTTTTAACTATCTAATAATTTGAAATGACTAATTCGAATTTGTTATCCAATTGTCTTTTTGTGAAACATCATACAAAGCTAGTAGCCTTTGTAACAGTCTTGAGGTATTTACTAATTGATTGTGATTCTGATATAGTCTCTATTCTACCTTTTCTTGATGTTTCAGGCTCATTAAGATTGGTTGTGAGACAAATTCTTCAAACTTTACTTCCAAAATTTGCTTTCAGCCTGCTGTGTAAAAAACCCCCAACAAAATCATCATCTAAGGATCCTATGTGGTATTTATAGTCTGCAATTTTTTTTAATGTATGTTTATATATTGAATATTCAAGCATCTTACATATTTTAGTTTTCAGATACCTTCCTTCCTTCCTAGTGCCAGGTCTGTTGCAGACATCGGCGGTCATGAGCCTCCATTCCTCTCTGTCATCTGCCAATCTTAGGAATTCAGTCTTCGACCTGGTCCCCTGTGTCACCCCCTGGTTTAGGCTGTGTAAGAACGTAACTCTTTGCCGTCCCCTGTCTCGCTTCCCCTGTACACGTCCTGTTAGCGCCAACCTTTCTAAATTGTCTTTTCTGTATATATGGCCAACAAATGACAGTTGTCTTTTTCTCACTATGTGAACAGCTTTTTTCTTAACCCCAGCTCTTCTCAATACTTCTTCATTAGATGTTCTCTTAGTCCATGAAATTTTCAAAATTCTGCGCAAGAACCACATTTCTGCTGCTTCGATTCTACGAATGGTCTCTTTGTCGAGGGTCCAGCTTTCGCATCCATACATAAGAATTGACCACACATAAGTCTTTGTAAGTCTAACTTTAAGGTCGAGAGAGATGGTGTTGCTCCTAATGATGGGTCGCATACGAAAAAATGCTTCCTTTGCAATTGCAGTTCTTCTCTTCACTTCTGGCACGCATTTTCCGTTGGAAGATATTGTATATCCCAAGTACTTGAAGGATGATACCTGTTTGATTTTTTCACCGTTGCTGGTTAGATTGCACGTGGGGGGATCTGCATTTTTTGAAGTGGTCATGCACTCAGTCTTTTTTGCATTCAAATCGAGACCCATCTCCATACTAGCATCTGTCACTACATCTAGGATTGCTTGCAGCTCACTTTCTGATTCTGCCAATAAGACAGTGTCGTCTGCGTAACGCACGTTATTGATATCGACTCCACCAATTCTTATACCTTTTAGATCGTAAATATTTCTTAGGATCATTTCACTATAAATGTTGAAAAAGTCTGGGGACAGAACGCATCCTTGTCTGACTTCTCTTTTGATTGGTTTATATTCACTGATCTCATCATCAATTCTTGTTGCTGCAGTTTGGTCCCAATACAAATTTCTGACAATTCTCAAATCTTTCCCATCAATGTCTATACTGTTCAATATTTTGTATAGTTCGTCGTGTCTTACTCGGTTGAACGCCTTTGAGTAGTCGATGAAACATAAGTAAAGGTCTTTTTTTCATTTCAATCACTCTTTCTATGATCATTGATAGTGTAAAAATTACGTTTCTGGTACCTCTATCCTCCACAAAACCAAATTGATTGTTCGATATCTCTGGTCTCAGTTTGCCTCTTATTCTAGTCATAATGATTCTAAGAAGAAGTTTGGTGAGACGGCTCATAAGACTGATGGTTCTGTGTAAACTACACTCTGTGGCACCCT
>BMAT01002176.1:82963-96258 GCA_019649035.1 Elysia marginata | reverse complement strand
ACCTTGTAGTTTAAAAGAGACGTTAAAATTCAAACATTGTAACCAATCATTTTGGTTTCAGTACTAGAGGTATACCCTTTTCCCGGTTTTAACAAGAAATCCAGGTTTTTCCAGGTCCTCTTGGGTTTTTTTTTTTGAGATCGTTCGATTTTTCATCTGAGAAACTCACTGATTACCCTTTGGGTTGTAATTTGGTAAAATGCAATCTTGAATTTGATATGTTCACAAGAATGTCCCTTTTCAGGTTTTAAACTGAAATCAGGTTATTCTGGCTCTTTCAGTTTTGTTTGAACACACTATATTAAATATGTCATGTGTTCAGTCTGAGTTGATGTTGTATGAAGGCAGTTGTAAAAAGTTCAGGTTTTTTTTCTGTTTTGAGGGCATCCCTGGTACTTTAATTTTGTCATCAGCTTTCCTTGGTAAATCCAGAGTTGAATGTGTTTACAATTCTGCTATGGACAAACGAAATGCAGTATCTCTGGTAAGGTTTACACTGCAATACTGCTTTTGGTTTGTCCCAGGGAGAATTGATGCCAATGGCATTGTTTCTAGTCAGCTTAACATGGTCAAATAAGGAGAAAAACCACAAAGTAGACATTGATATCCATAATGTTGATCTGGTCATGGCTGCCATCTTGAACTTAGGTTGTCAAGTTTTTTGTCTTTTCAAAACCTTCAAGTCCCACATTTTAATTTAAATTGTTGAAAACTTTTTTAAAAAATTGGAAGCGTGACAGTGTGCATGATTTTATGATAAAGTAACAATTCCGCCCATTGCCATGGTGACAGCCTAAAGCTGTATACCACTCGCCTCGGTACTTACACTGTGGGTGTGAATGTGAAATATGGGAAACAAGGATGTATACATATTTTATACTTGTTCAACTTTTTACTATAATTATATATATTATCAAAGTCATGCTTACAGCTTAGATTTGTACCCAAGTTGGTGGTAGTTTTACCCTGTGAGCGTATTTATCAATGAGGCTCAGGATTTAATGTTTTAGCTTCTTGTCCTCATGAAAATCTTACATATTGCACATACATTTTTGGACGACAGTAATTAGGAACCTTTTTTTTTTTGTCAACATTGAATGTTCGAACAACAGTTGAAAGTGCAATAACTGAAGTTTTAATTCAAATTCTAAAATTTTACCCTCAAATAAATATTTATATATAAGGCATATAATGCATGTAGTATTCTTTATTTAAAAAGCAGCTTCACACCAAATTTTAGTACAGTTGTACAGCAAAGTAATCAGACAAGCTAATTACTGTGTGAAAAAAAGAAAAAACAACACATTTCTATAGAAATACGGGTTTGAAGTTGGAGAAAGAAAAAAGTTTTTACATATCGATGGCAGGCACATCAAACCTCTGATGTGGCTTCTTTATAGACACATAAAATCTCTGAATTCTTGGTGGTTTTTAATATAAAAAATTTAAAGTGGTGGAACTTTGCAATTTTGCTAAAACATTAATTTTTGTTTTTGTAGAACCTATAATTGACAACTGCCTACCAAGTAAGTCCTTATTTCTGCCTGCAAAGTAAGTCCCTAATTCTGCTTTTTGACAGCTTGCCACAAGTTTCTTGTAAAATTGAATCAACCGTGTAAATAAAACCATGTAAAAAATCTTACATAAATCAATTATCTAAAATAGTAATAAGAATAAGATGCCCTTAACCTATGTTGCAAGTCTTTTGCTCTCTAAGCTCAATATATTTCATTAACAAAGAAACTTAATGCAGGCAGCAGATTTCCAAATATAAGAATATTAAGTATGCACAAAACTATGCTTACTATTTAAATGGGTTAGTTCACATGTATTGATAGACCATTGTGGCCAACCTCCACAACTGCCCCCAAATAATGAATTTCATACATAAGTTTGATTGCAAGCTGTAAAGAATTATGCAATCTTTATCGTTTTCTTATCTTTGTATGTAGAAAATACTTGCAGTTCATTTTTGTATGTCTTTAGCCTTCCTCTTCCACCCCTTTAGTTCCCAGATCAGGAGCAGACATTGATGTTGATAGGTCTTTACAAACTCCTTTATTTGATAGCCTTCCTCAAGTTCAATTTGATACCTTTTCCCCAACATGTAGGCCTATTAGAATGAGTTGAAAACATTTTTGTTTACATTTAATTGTTTATAGAATAAGCATGCTTTGTGATTGCTTTAGTGAATTTCAGGTGAATCACCTTAGATTCCACATGTTAAAATTTTGAAACTTTTACTGCTTTCTTTGAACTGTCTTTCCCATTTCTCATAAGATAAAAAGTTATCTCAATTCCCCTTCACATCCGGCCTTGCCACACTGTTTACAGAATGTGAACCAGACACACCTGACAATTCTGGGGGCCCAAAGTTCATGTCTCACAACTCAGTGTCGCAGCCTTCCCTGAATGAGATAGCTCCACCCCCTACCCCACTCAGGAAACATCACAGACGCGGCTCCTCTGGTGACAAAATCCGTATCCAGCTGAGTCCAGAGTTTAAGACGGAGATAGCTAGTCGGAGAGGTGCTCAAAATTTTTTATCTTGTCAATCCAGAAAAGTTACTTGTTGCAACTGTAGATATTTTTAGAAAGCCACTATCCCATCTACCTGACAGGTTACCCTGATAATAATATCTTGTTTTATCTTGACCTTAAAATGAAAAACACTTGTACTTTCTAAGTCAGGAAAGCTCAACATCACAGTGATAGTACATGAATTGCGCTTTAATTACATGTTAAATACACAATCACAGAATGATATTACTCTACATTCATTAAGTTGTCGTAGCTCTTTATTTACTGTCTTTTTCATCATCAATAAACTCTTAAATTTGTTCTATGCCTTTTCAAGTAGATTATTAGAGTAAAGCACTTTAAATAATGCATGTGGTGCTTTTTTTTATGTAGCTTTGGACAAAACTGTCCTTTGCAGTTGATGTTGTGAAGCTTATTACTCTCTAGGCAAATTATTTGTTTTATATCTGTAGCTTTTACTCACATGAATGTCTCTTGTACCTTGTGTGTTGATGACACTTTTTTTCATATTATTTCAACACCTTAAGAAATCCGTCAGTCATTTTTGCCATTATATCACATCAGAAAGGCTTTATTCCATCTCTTGTCTTTAAATTTTTAGAAAAGAGGCACTAAGGATTTAGATTGCAAGTAAGCATATATATCTGCCTAATGACTCTGCCATTTTCGTTTAACTTGTAAATTTTTATTGTCTTTACAAAAACATAAATTTTAGACATTATTTTCTGACTTTAAGGATTGTGCTCTATTTTCAAATTTTTTTTTACGACATTGTGGGCTTTTTTATGCCTTTTGATTGACCAAGTGCAGAGCTTTAGCTACCTACAAAATTTGTGTTTAAGCTGTGTAGTCAGATAAAAGTAATTGTACCATAAAATTAAACATTTGTTTTATTGACTCATCTGCAAAACTATCCATTTATAAGCAAAAATGTTGAACTAACTGAAATCAAACAGAGAAGCTTAATTCATTTCTTAAGTCAATTACCTCCTCTTTTAATGTGAATTTATATCATTACAGTCAATGCTACTGAAGTCAATCTTCAGGGTACATAGCATATAAGATTGCAGCTCAAGTGAACAATTGAATTATGTGTGAATTTTTATATATTATGAACATTGTGCCCACAGGACACAAAAAACAAGAATAAAGGTTAACTGAAAATTGACTAAAGCTGAAGCAGAGTTGACTATTTTTAATTTATCTCTCAAGATTTTTAGTCAATTTTTTTCAAGCATCCTACATAACTTTTTTTTAACATGTCTTACTTTCTCTATAAACTTTTTTCTATAAGTATATTTTCCCCTTTTTTTCAGGTCATGGTATTGTGACATCCTCCCATCCTCAAACAGTTAGCACATTCACAGATGGTACCAGTAATGTGCATTTTGCCAAAGACACCCTTCCTTCAAATACTTCAACCTCTTCTGCCTCAGCTCACCGCAAACGTTCTCGCACCCTTGCCTCCCCTGACATGCCCCGCCACAGACACAGTGTCAGTGGAGTAGTGGGTGTTGGGGCCAGCCCTTCTGGGACCTCCGTTCCAGTGGCTGCCACACTAACCACGAGTTGGGAGACGCTTGTGCTGTTTGCAGTCAACCTCTCACAGCTGAACCTAGAAGTCAACATGGCCAATGTTATGGGCAACACAGAGTAAGTTTACTTTTTTAAATTCATATGGTTATTTTTTTAGCATCAAAGGAGAAAAGGGTTGATTATTCTTTTAATTCTATGACTTTGGGCTGTGAATTGATAGATCCCAGAGGCAGTAGAGTCTAGGTTTGTTTTTAGATAGCTTGACAAAACTTGTTTTTAATCCCGTTTAGCTTTTGATAGGGGAAATAAGTGTCAATCATGATGCATCAGAACCCAAATGTTATTTATTTTTGAGCCAGGCTTTTTTAAAATCTAAATGTTTAGATTAATAAGGGCTTTTGTTACAACTTGTTTTTGTAGGCACCTCAAAGTGAGCTTCCGTTCTGTTTTTGTGGGTTTTTATTTTAACTTATGCTAAAGGTGGGATGAGCTCTTCTCAATTTTAATTCCTTGCATACTTTAAAGACACCGCCCCCCCAAAAAAAAAAAAAAAAAAAAATAAATAAATAAATAAATAAATAAATAGGTAAAGTAAAATAAAATTAATTCAATTTGTTTCTTAAATTTTGAAATGACTGTCATGGTTAGAAGGTTCTTGACTTATTTTGGTATGCTTTTGTTCATTAAAAGCTTTAATAATTTGCAAAAAAATCATTGTGAGGGCCTCACACATGGATTTAAATAAATACATCTGCATATATCTCTTGACTTAATTTTTTTCCTATTCTGCAACTATTTCTTAATAAATATGAAATTTAAACATTGATAGCATAGCATAATGGTTCTTTCCATTGCTTGATCCTCAGATGGCACTTGAATGGGATTAAAACGCAGGGAAGGCTGTCAATCAACAGCAGTGGCCACAAAAATCTCAACATTGATGCTGGGTTTGGAAAGAGTTCTTTAGAATCTAAAGGAGGCATTGTCGGAGGAAACATTGACATCAACAATCTTCAGGGCTTTTGTGAGTAAAATTTGTACAAACACTCTTTCAAAGTTTCAAGCTTCAAGATTTGTCTGCTGTAATATCTTGTTTTTCCAACTGTGAAGCTTGAGAGTAATCTATTAGTTACAGAGCTTGCTTATTCATTTTATTCTTCCATTTTATTCACTGCACTTGCTTTTTTGGTAAATAGGTAAGTAAACGTCAGCTATAAAAAATTCATTCAAAAGTTGAAACCTTGTCAGCCTCAATTTAAAACTGTTCCAACTTTAATGAAAAGGTAGTGTCTATTGTATGTTGACTGCTTTTAAAATTGTGATTTCAAATTTGAAACCAGCAATTTAGAAAATCCACGCTTCATTTTCAAACAATCCAATCAGAGAGATGTTGAAAAAAGAGAAAAATTACTGCATTAAATGCTTAACTATTGGCAGAGTCATATGAAGCATTCTGGCTTGCTCGGCTCAACCGTATGAGCCCGTAACACAACTTAAACAGTGCGAGGCTTATATTACTGAGCACTGTAACACCACTTAAGCGGTGGAAGGCTTATTGCTTACATTACTGAACACTAAAGCTAGGTCGCAGTATAGAATGGTAAATAGAGGTTTATTTTCAACCAATCATAGATATAGCCCAATTTAATTCGCATTGGTACAGAAGTAAAAAGAAACACGTTTGCATTCATGTTTTGTTGAGTAGAGCATTTAATGTTTATAACTTTAACAATAATTTACGATGAAACTGAGTCAACTTGAACTCGGAACTGAAAAGACTGAACATCTTTTTTTCCACTTGCTGAAGCACTAGCAAATTTTTTTTATAATTTTTAGGGCTTGTTACAAATACAACCCAATATCTATGTTTTCACTCAGGAGGTCATGGATCAAAGGCCAAAACTAGTAGTGCAAATCTTCCGAAGAAGAAAGTGTATGCTCTGTAGCAATATTTAAGGACAAAGGCCTGTTTTCAAACCAAGTTAGTGATGGCCAGATCATTAGTAATACTGACAATGTTAAGACACTATCCATTCATGGTATGTCATAACCTATGGATTTTCTCCAATCCTGCTCAGTCTCTGTGTGTGAGGACCCAATGCTAGGGCAGGATCCGGACCACCAGGCTGGCTTGAGCACATCTGCACTAGAGATGAAACTAGACTACATGGGCTCCTCAATCATCATGACACGATTGAGCCAACTGCAGCTCTCACTGAAAGATGAGTGGCATGTGGACTCAGACAGTCAGTCAGATGCTCCTTTGGCCACCAATAGGTGAGATCCTGGTAAACAGAGTTGGGTTTTATTGACTCACTGTGTCTGTATAGTTCAGAGGAGATTTGGTGCATTGAAAGAAAACCAGGTTAATAAAATATGAGGCTCACAGTGCAGGGATATCAAATGTCAGGGGTTTTTTTCCAGTTTTTCTCTGATTTTTTTAAAAAATCCTATTTTGTTTATTCTATGGCCCTTGTTCTATGTGAGATGCAATTCTGAACTGTTTTCAGTTGTTTTTGTTATTTAAAAAAAAAATTTGGCATCCCTGAAAGTGACATAAGCTCTGCTTAGAACAAGTTACAAATTTTGTGAAGGTAGTTTATTTAAAGTTCATTTTCATATTTTCTCTGTCAGCTTTGGCTTTCAGAGAGTAAGATTGAAGTATAGGTTTGTGAAAACCATTCATGTCTGTTATTTGACCCATAATGTTCTCAGCCTGAGTAAGTTGTTAATCATCATTTATTTTCTGATTTGTTAAAACTTAAATGAAAAAAAAATGAGTGAGTAGCACAAAGATCAAGTTTGCCCAGATAATACATCGTTCGTTTTTAGTCTTAAGCTAGATAAAAACTGCTTTTTAAATTGCGATTATTGTAAAGTTTCAGCTTGGTAGTAGTACATTACAATGTAGTATACTGAAATGGAGCTGCAGCACAAAACACTATTAGTAAAATTGCAAATGAATAGGTCAAACACAGTCGGTCAATTCACCATGGAATCAAAATTGTTTATGCCACTGTAGAGTTCATAATTCTAAAGGTTTTTTTAAGGAAATTCCCTGATGTTTTTTTTTTCAAAGCCAATTGCATTTCTTGGATTTTTTCTTTCTATATGGCTGTAGGTCAGCGTTCTTGTTTGTGAATGGCAAGCTTTCTTGGTCTCACTTACACCTGATGATTTCCCGGTCCACTACTCCTGACCTCATAAAGATTGTCTCCAAGCTAGATGAGTTCTTCTCCCAGCAAGTAATGAGCAGCCGCCGGGTGTTCCAAGCCGGCTCATACCCTCTGTCATCTTCAGCTGCAAAAGCGCCCCGAAAGACTTCAGAGAGTGGTAATAACCTTGGTTTTTTTTTCGCACTGGAAAAAAACCTTGTTCCTGTGTGTACATTTAGTTATGTGCCTTTGTAAATCCCCACATAATCAAATTATATTGTTACTTCAGTTTACAGCTTTCTTAGGTAGTCTTTTTAAAAATCTTTTCATGCTGCTTATCTGTCTGTGCATATCTTGTCTTCATAATCTCCTCATGCAAAATGTCCTGTTTTGATGATTACAGCCTTACCTAAAACAATACCACTATATAATAGAAGAATCTGATATGCATGCCTCAATTTTTAACCTGCTATCTGTTATTATATGTCTGTTAGCACAAAATTATTGTGAAATGAACTTTTCATCCTCAATGCTACAGCCATTTTGAACGAACTGCGCCATCATCGGCACTGGCAGGCTGCCCTGGGTCATCTCTTGGGTCATCAGTTTTCCATGCTGCCATCTAATCTTCTCCCCCAGCAAGGGATGGTGTTGGGTGGCACCATGGCCCTGCAGGGTCAGGGACTAATGCTGGCTTCCTTCCATGGAGTTAACTTCCGTGCAAAGTACTGGGCCTTATTCAACATCAAAGATCCCTACATCTATTTCTCAACAGAGGCACAAAAGATTCCCTCCGAAGGTGGGTAGTCTTACATTTGTTAGTGAAATTAAATTTTTGTTGCAAAAATTCAAGAGATTTTTAATTGATTTACATTTGAAATTAAAATGAAAATTTCATAAAAGTATAAACCATAAAAGTATAAACCCTGAAGTAAGACCTTCAAAATTGTTAGTGTAAACAGGTCTTATAAGAGGGGGGTCTTTGTGGAGGGGTTAAATTACTACATATCTATAAGCAGATGTCTTCAACTTTAAAGTCACATAAGAGAGGAGGTCTTAATTGAGGGGTTTCATTGTATGTCTCAGAGGCTGTGACAAAAGGTCATGATTCTGTTGGTTGTGATGATGGACAAAGTATTTTCAGGCGAAGCAAAGCAAAAAATGTCATGAAAAGCTTTTGCCTAATATATCTCTCAACCTACATTATTTAGTACTGTTGAAAATTCTTTTCAAAAAGACCTTACAGCTTAAAAGATACAAAGGAAAAACTTAACTGAAAATCTGTTGGTTGTGATGGTGGGCAATAATTTTGTTCTGCATCAGAGCCAACAGATTTTGGGTATGACCATTTCAATACTTCTTGGTCAATTCATTTTAAAACTGTGTCAAAGCATGATAATGCAATTTAAGAAAGTCATAACATCACACCATTTTGACAGTATTGTTACTTTCCTTGCTATTTCTGAAAATACTTTGTCCCCCATCACAAACAGGATATTCACAACGTTTTGTCACAGCCTCTTTTGTATCAAAACACCCGATAAAATGTACATTGAACTAAGATTAGAGGTACTCAGTAAGAGTAAATTACTTATACAGTTTTTCTTAAGATTTTTTTCTCTTCTATAAAACACAGCCATATTTAAGCGTCTTTGGAAGACCTAAATCGAAATGTTTCTTAAACTGATAGGGACCCACATCGTAGAGGATCTGCAGTTTATTGTAGGCCAACAGCAAGGCTCAAGCCGTGAACCAACCGGAGTGACATCACCCCAAGCTCTGCATAACCACCAGGCCACCATCTGCAAAATCTCTCGTACCCAACACATGCCCCCAAACTTTACCTCTGTGGATGAATGGTTCACTTATGCCATGACTTCATCCGTCACGGATCCTAAAGGTGACTTTTATTGTTCTCAATTTGAAAAAGAGAAATAATTGAAATAGGCATTTCATATATTTTGTATATGCTTCAAAAACTAAACATTTAAAAAATTGTTGTTCTGGTGATTGTCTTTGTAAGTTTTTTTTAGTGCTCAGTCTTCCTCCTTTGTTTAAAATATGGCTTAAGATGTGACTAACTTTGATGCTATTATTTTTTTTCTTTTTTAATGTTTTTTTCACTTCAAATAGTCTTTCTATTTAACACACAGAAAAAAAAATAATACTTTTTGTTACCATCCTTGTATTTTCCAGTGGTGACAGAGTTCCCAGGGGTTAGAACAGAGGAAGACCCTGGTCGCAAGTTCAGCAAAGTAAAGGCTACCTATTACAGCCATGAGACAGAAGTCATTTTTGCCTTCCCATCTCTGTATATGGATTTGAAGACTTCTCATTTTCAAGGAGAAACTATGCCTGAGGAAACTGGTGGGCAAATCAAATTTTTTTCAACTATGTGTAGAATTAAGGGATACAGATGTCCCTCCAGGATTTTGCATCATTTGAGAATTTGGCCGCAAAATTTGCTACCTACCGCGGTGCGGCAGAAAAATGTCCACTGTCATAAATTTTCCGCAAACTCTATTGATTACTGAAAATTTTTTAATTTCGAGGTGAAAATGTTAATTTTTTTCGGTGCAAACTTCTTTAGGAACAGCTATAGGGATATAAGTCCCAGCAAGAAAAATATTCTCAAGTACCAAAATGGAAAAGACCTGTGAGTTGTACCAAGGAAACTGTTGGTAAAAAAAAGTAATTTCTCAAAATAAATTTTTCTATTTTTAAATCCTCAAAAAATATTTTTAGCAACAAGAGCCACACAAATCTTTGAAAAATTTGTCAACAAGTCAAAATATGAACATAGTAGCTTCCAATGTAGTTGCTCTGATTTTGTAATTCTGTATGAATATATACCTTACTCTCTTTTCTTATTAAGAAAAATAGTTTGTAACTCAATAATCATAATAATTTTTCAGGAAATGCAGTATTTGATCAGGCTTTTAAAATAAAATATATACATTTGTTTTTTGCAATTTAGATGAAAGGCCTGTGGTTGAATGCAGTTTTGTGGCGGAGTTCTATGATCATATTTATGTTGCCATGAATGCCGAGGTCATCCTGTTTTTACATGACCTAGTATCATCGTATATCAGAGAGAAAGACAAAAGTAAGTATGTTCTAAATTCAATATCTAATAAATGTTTGCAAAGTTTGAAGTAAATGTTCAATAGCGATTATTCAGTGGTCCCTTGACCTTAAATTGTCTTAAAGGCGCTGTAACAATGGTCTCTTTACTGTGTGGTTTCACAGCTGTGGGAAGTGCTTGAGTTCTAGATAAGCTTTTTCTTGCCCACTCATGGATATTTTGTCCTCTCTCTGGGATCTTTTGTTTCTTGTCTCAAGAACATTATTGATGATTCAAAGTTTCAAGCAAAAGCAAGTTGATTTTGAAAGTTGTACCTTGGTTTTTTTTAGAAGGCTGAAAGCTCAGTCCTAGTGCTTATCACATTCTGTTCAAGAATTATCAGTATTGTGGCAGATCCTCTTTGTAAAACATAGGTACATAAATGTTTAATGAATCCAAACTACTAAATTAAAGTTCTATCTTGAAATTGATGAAGTGTTGACCCCAGAAAAAGTTGATTCAACCCACAAATATCAAATGCAGAAATAGATTCAAATTGACCAACAATTTAAAGTTTGAAAACTATTTTATGTTCTGTTCTTTTAAATAAACGTCCAAGGTAAATTTTTGAATAGAATTTTAATCGTTAGTTTTTATAAAAGAACACCTTGTTTGGAGCAGATTCAATTAGTTCAAGAATCTAAGAATTGAAAACTAACTTTATAAATTTACGTTATGTTCTTTTAGATAGGGATCCAAGCAAAGATGTAAATCTTTGAAATTTAAGCTGGTTTCAGCTCAATTTCTTTCTCAATTTTAATGAAAATAAAATGAATCCGTAATTCAAGACCTGTTTGTCGGTAACTTTTTGCAGTATTAAACATGATTAAGAGGACAACTTCTGCTCCTAAGCCCTCTAGAGAGTTGCCCTTGCCTATTGTTACCCAATCGATTACAAAGCCCCAAGAGCCTCATGTCGTTTTCAGCTTTTTTCTAATCAGCCATTAACAACCCTGTTAAAGGTATTGTTTTTACTTGAATTTTAATTTTAAATTTTTTTGGGCGTATTTCAAGGTACAGGTCCTCGAATGTCAACATCTTCAAAGGCAAGTAAAGCTGACTCATCCAAGCTGTCTGACCCAACTTCTGCTCTGAAAGCAGATTTCCGTACATTCCACTGCAAAACTTGGCAGCTTGAGCCAACAATAAGGTGAGACCTTACAGTTGTTTCCTTTTTATGTTTATGTTAAACCAGCATTAAATGTGTAGCCTTATTACAAAATGGGTCTAGTTGAGAAATTATGATCTTTATAGGCATATACATTATTTGATATCTCCCAAAATCCTTAAAGGCAGTGAAAAGATTATTTTGATGTCTTGATTATAACCAAGGTTTTTTGCCCTAGTAGATAAGAAGATCAGTGAGACCCATTAATTAAGGAAGTGGAGAAAAATAAGTTTAAATGTTTTGTCTTGCAAAGGGTTTAAAAGAGATGAAAAAAATTCTCTTGTTTATATCATATTTCCCTCTTTCATTTTAATGTTTTGATTGCCAATGCTTCAGTGCATAGCACTTGATGGTGATGCTGACAACCCTGTATGATAAAATACACTTTAAACTTTGAATACATTCTAAGAAAATTTTTTTAAAACTTTGCTCCTTGGTAGAAAATGTCCATTTTTACCAATTAAACGTTCACTACTGCAGCTCATTTTTGATGCTGCTACACAAATGTAGGTCTAAGATTTTTATTTTTAATTTGTGGTGTGGGGGTGGGTGGGTGGAAGAGATGCATACATTCCATCCTTTGACTTATGAACTGAATTTAATTTTAAAAATAAAGGGTTTTTTTAACATAAGCAAATGCTTATACTTTTCATCATGCTTTCTCCCAGGATTTTCAAGACTTTCTAAAAATTCCTTTGTTTCTAAAATCAAGAGCTTAACCTCACCTTTGCAATGTTTTTTTCTCTTAAAAGCTGATGCCTCCAGTTGGTTTTTTTTTTTTTTTGTATAACCATACTCGTTTTACAACCTGAAGATGTTTTTTAACTGGAGAAGTTACAAATAAATACACTCATTGCTTTTTGCCCTCTAAAGGCTGATCCACTGGGCCAGTACGCAGATTGATCCAGTTGGTGCCGACTATGTGCTGCAGAAGCTTGGCTTCTCTCATGCTCGGGTGACCATCCCCAAATGGGTGCAGCGAGGCTTCATGGACCCATTGGACAAAGTGCTGTCGGTGCTGGTAGACAAGCTGATTACCCTGCTGAGAGACCAGGCAGGAGGAGCAGCTATTGATGAGTCTCCAGATCAAGATGGTGCTGGCACAAGCTAACTACAAGTCCAGCCCGAAAAACAGTCAATTGTATGAAAAGGCAGAGTTTATTTTAGGCAGACCAGGCTGGCAATATGGCTAAATTGACAAATCAAAACTTCTGTGAATTTGTTTTGTTTTCTGACAAGTCTTTCTTCTTGGAGTTGATATTTAGTCTCTACAAAGTACGAAAGGAGTGTATATTTTCCAAATAGCATGGAAAGTTGAAATTTGCTGTAGTAAGAGGAAAATGGATACTCATACAATTATGAGAAAGTTTGATATATACTTATATACAGGAGAAAAATTGTTTTTTATTGGAATGGCATGAGTCACAGGTGTTTAAGATTCAAAACAGTAAAGGAAAGTTTTAAGACTAACTTTGCCCCTCCTTTCTCACTCTGTTTTCCAGAAGAATCAAATTTGAGGTGTAAAATATTTCATATTGTTGAATTTTATTTGATTGGGGGTTAGTTTTGATTGTAGATCACAAGGGATGAATTAATTTTGGCTAGCAAAGCCTTTTGTTTTTGTTGTTGTTGTTATTGTTTAAGATTTATGATTTGGGGAAGAAATCTGGGTTTGTAAAAATATTATCTCTGATCACAAAAGGTGAAATCATGTTACATAAAAAAATGATCACATAGGAGTAAATAGATTTTAGAGGGCAGAGATTCAATT
>BMAT01002176.1:58971-82937 GCA_019649035.1 Elysia marginata | reverse complement strand
AAAAAAAAAAAAAAAAAAAAAAAACAACACAAAACCCTTCTCAACTTTGTCACCCTATTACTTCATATCTCTTAACATGAAAATACACGCATAGTAAGACAAATTATTCATGTCAAGGTGTGTGAAGTTTTAAGCTTCTGTCTTTAGTAGTTAAGAAGCAAAATTTAATGTAGAGCAACTCATGATTTTGTTTAAAGCAAAGTTTATGTTAAATTGAGTTTTTTTTAACTCTCATAATTAGCACTGCAGGGGTATAATCATAAAACCAATATCCATCAGCAAAATTCTATATTAACTTTTTTTCTGTCATAACTTTGTAGGCCTATAGACCAAAATAATTAAAGACATGTATTTAAACAATAATTTTCTTTGATGGACTTGTGGTTGATGAGAAGTGTGATAGATGTTTAAACATGTTCTCAAAATATTTTTGTTCTAATATGTGCAAAGTAAATTGGTTCCAATGTCTAACTATTTCTAAGAAAAAGAACTGGACAGGGAAACAGTGGGAGGGAGGTGTGTCTATGTTAACACTTTGGGCCTACTTTGCATGTTATTTTTATAAGTTGTTTTTCTTTTACCTTGCTGAATTTCCTTTAAATTTTATTATACCAAAGATGATTTTATTTACATATCCTATGTTTTTAGGTTTTGTTGGGTAGTATATCATTGTATGAGTATAAAAGAGTCATATCATTTGATTATAAGAATCCTTTTTGTTTCAATTGAACTTGTCATTGATGAATATGAATATCAACAACGATGTCGTCATTACCTATGTTTATAAAGTCAAACGTCCTAAATCCTTTCAAAAGCTACAAACTCATTACTTTACATTATAGACTCAGATGTATGCCAAGTATAAAAAAATTGTTACTTATTTCATTTTTTTTCTATATGATTCTTATCCTTTGCTTTTGTCCTTAAAGTAAAACATGGAGACAAGGGATGGTTTCAGAATAATTTCAAATCATTTAAAAGAGTCCTCAAGGAAATATCTCAATTTATAATTTGTATATGAGATATACTTTTAAGCTATTGCTAACTACGCTATGACTTATGTTTTTAGTTTTTTTTTAGCAAGGCATGAACTAAAGCTTTGTTGTCTAGGCCATGATTTGACAAAAACAGTAGGACAAAAGCTTGGAGTAAAATTAAGCCTCTACCACTGATAAACTGTTAAATTCTTTCCAGGTGGTAAAGACAATTAAATAAAATTGAAAATTTTATAATAGTTTATCCTGAAAGATTATTTAATATTATTGATTGTTATGTTGATAATTTAAAATCTCAGTTTTCAATACAAAGAGACTTAAATAACTATTAATAATTATTCCCAAATGTGCAATAAGATTGACAAAACTCAAATGCTTTGCTCAATTATTTTGTGGTTTGTCTTTGATTTTCCTTTTTTTTGTTCTTTGATTGATTATTTAGACATTTGTACATGCTTTATTAGTCTTGTCAACCAATGCATAATACTGCTGCCCAAAATGCAGAAAAATCCAATTTACTTATTTAGTGGTGTTGAATTAAAATTTCTCTGATGACAAATTTATGTGAAATACTTGTTTGCACACAAAAAGTATTTTAATGGCTGAAGTTTAGACTCTTACTTTCATCCCATTAGTTTCTGTATTGATCTTCCTGCTTCTTGTACTTGTATATTAAAGTATTCCAGTAGATGTTATCATATTTACACTTGAATATTGAAATGGCTTTGCTGCCACCTATCACAATAACAAAACTTTTATTAAAGCCAGATTGTTGTTCAACAAGTTCCCAATTCAATCTACTCAATTTTGAAGGCTGTATGGATTTTGCTTCATCATGTTTGTTTTGGTTTCCCATGTTACCCTTTCAAAGCAATAATCAGTAAGTGGTCTTCATTGATATCTTTCGTTTGCATGTTCAGTGATGCCTCAAGACTGAGTTGGAATCGGAACTGCTGATGTTGTTATTTGTAAACTTTCAGTCCTGCTTATTATCTTAGTTACCAGGTATACGTATATTCTCTCATCATTTGCTTGGCTATATAATGTTGCTGGATTTGGATCTCAGTCAATCCTTTTTTTTCTTCTGAGTTTGTAAATTTTCTAAGGTACATGACTAACAACTAGTTTCTCGCATTCCCACTTATCTGGTTATGCACAATTGCTGCTATGCCTGCTATCGATTGCTAGACTTCATCTATATATTACTACTAAAAAAGATTGACCAATAAGTTTAGGACTAGAATGAAAGGCCAAACCAAATACTCTTAAAACTAAAAAAAAATCATTGACATTGACATTTTTATCGTAACCAAAGAAATCTAATAGTAACAGAGCTATGATTCTTTGAAGATGGCCTTCAATTTCGTACAAAGTTTGACAGCCCAGCACTAAGTTTTGATGATGATGGCTCACCTGTTATTCAATTTGACTCTGATTCTGGTGAAAGTTACATTGTTGTGGATATAGGCTAGGAGTGTCAAACTTAAATCAAGAAGTAGATAAAGATCTAAATTTAGACCTAGGAAATGAAGGCGATTCCATTGCATTCCAGTGGACTGAGAGCCTACACCAGCTCTAAACTGACTCGTTTATAGAGTGTGGAGGCCTTTAAATTTGGTATCAATGGAAGATTCATTTATTTATCTTTTCTAAAGTATTTTTCTTAAACATTTGACAGAAAAATAAATTTCTATGGCTGAAAATAGAATATAGTCTTGTAATTATTTACACCCTTTTCGCTGGTAATAAAGGAATGTATTTTGGGGAAACCTGCACAATTAAACTACAGAAATGTTTGAAAGAACTTACCTATGTTACTAACTTGATGCCACTTGAAATTCTGCATCATTTAGCTTTAAATGATGTATCACCTTCATAATATTTGTTCATGTCATTTTTTTTTAAAAGACTGTTGAATTGTACATATTTTGAATTAATTTATTTTCAAAGGCAATGTTTACTAAGCATTGGGAAAATGGATGTTATTTAACTGTCCATAGAGTAATATAGATTTCTTATTTAACTGGCTTAAATTTTATCATAGATATGGCACAGCTGTTTATGAAATATTTGTTATTGCTGCATGAACTATATACATCTATTATTTATAAGCTCATATAGTATGTATGCCTGTATGCATTTTGTTTTATGCTGTATATCAATATGAAATTTTTCCTTTTTTTCTTCTTTTTTGATTGTACTGCCAAAAGATGCTTCCAGTTCCAACAACACGTAACTGCTGCATTCATAATGTTGTCAGTGGAGATGGATTTTAATTCATTTTCTGATTTCATCGAGGCCAGTATGTTTAAGCATTTTATATGGTGTTCTGCTATCTCTGTTTCACCCAAAAAAAAATTTTTTTGAGAAATACCTAGCAGGGTAACTTATTCTTCCCAGCTTCACTGTCCTTATAATAAATTTGAAATGACTTAAATATTACGAGTTGTATGAGTTAGATTGGTATTCAACTTACAAGTTTTTGTTTGCTCAAAAAGTATATACATAGCTTCTTTTTTGGTCATTCAGAAAAGTGTTAGGGACAAGTGTCACTTTGAATTTTATTGCAACAAATATGTCTTGCATTCAGGACAAATGAGTCGGAAGTCAGAAGTTCTTCTTCAAAGAAAACTGTATTTTAAGGTTTATTTTTTTTTATCCTTTTCTATCTATATTTTTAAATCATCATAAGTGTAAATATCTTTCCACAAAATGTTGATTAATCAATGAAATATTTTGTGTTTAGAAGTTTTTGATAATGTTTGGTTCAAAACAGCAACGCCTTTGAAAGTACGAATTCCGACATCTTACTCATTCACCCTGGGTGTGAGACATATGTATTTATCTGAACAATAACCATGGCTGATTACCATCTCAAAAGAAGCACAAGCTGAAAATTTAATCTTCAAAGATGTTGCATGTATAGGTAATATGATTATTTTTTTTTTAATTTCATGAAAAGTCACATATATTATTTTAAATCTGCCCAATAGGTATCAGTCACATCAATTTAAAAAATAAAAACAACTGTCATAGTTAATGGTGCTGAGATAGCAGAAATGCAACTGTGTAAACAAAATGCTATATATAGTGTAATCAAAGTCTCTGTTATGCTTTGAACTGCTTTTTGTCCTTTAAAAGTAATGCTATATTTTGTTTCCAACAGTCTTGAAATGTTTTTTTTTTCTTTGGGTTTTTTGTAATATTTTTCTTTTTGAAATGCATTTATATAATGTATAAGTATCTGTTAAATAATACCCATTAGTCAAAACTTTCATCCATTATTTTACTGTTTTTAGCTGGGTCTTTTGTACCCAATAAATAAAGGTTAGCATTTGTTTGCAATTTACTTAAAGTAGATTTCAATTACCTTACACATCATCACTTCATACTTTGTTAGTCGTCACCCCTGGCCCTGTAAGTTCTTTATACTCTTAGCAAGACAAATACTTTAGCTTCATTCTTTTCTTTTTTAAATTTAAAGCTATTTCATTATCAGGACTCTATAATATTTTTGTGGTTCTTTTATTTGAAACAAGACAAAAATGTAACTAATTTACAATTTTTACTGAGTTCCAGTTTGTAAACACAGGTTACATTTTTATAAAAGTACTTTGTTGGATAGAATTCACCTACATTATAGATGATGGCTTTATGCTGCTGTTTTCTTGTACTATAAATTTTTGTATTCAAGTTGCCCTTGTTGAGTTTCAATATAATGGATAGAATCAAAGACATCATTAGGTTTAAACTTTGCTGGTACCTGGTAAAATCACCACAATTAATGTTAAAGACAATTAATGTTCACCGTTGCTGCTTCATGGTAAAAGGGTCTCTACTATGGTCTGCACCTGAATGTCATCTTATCTCAACTCTTGGAGTACAGAACCACTTGAAACTGTATGTTATGTTTAGTGATGTGCCATAATTTAGATTTAGACATATCTAACTTATTAGAATTACTTGTGAAAGAAAATTTTATGAAATGTTTCATGTAATACCTAAAATAGAATTAAAGAGCAACAGCTGCGAGATTACAATACTTCTTTTTGTTAAATAAAACTTGCAGCAAACAAGGATTAAAATATTGCATCGATACAATTGAGTTTGCTTAGCAACTTTAATATATGTAAAAATAGAAAAATATTTCTTTTATTCCATGTCAGTAACAATGACACACTTTAGTTTGTTGTCATCTTGTTCTATCAATATGTATGATTTTGGGGTTGTTGGTTTTTTGTGGTTTTTTTGTTTACATATTTAATATTTTATATAATTTGTGTCCCTCCCTACACCTTTTTTCTTTACAGTTACACCTCCCTCCCTGCTCAGACTTGGTTGTGTTTGTTTACTAATTTCCTTAGTAACTAAAAGTTTCATTATTAGTAATATTACATTGTGCTTTCCCTAAATGAAAGTAATCCTAATTTAACATTCCCTGTTGCCTCTGTTAAGAACTGCATCAATTATTAAAAAATTGTACTAATAACAATTTTCTATGGGGTATTTTTTTCATTTTTAAGGGCAATGTGGTGATGTTTGTAATTGTGTTCCTTACTCTTTAAATTAACAAAACTCATGTTCTGTGAGAGTGAACATGAAAGCAAAGAAGGAGGAGTAGGAAGTCAACAGTTCACGAATTGATGCCATTAATTTACTGAATCTTTGGCTTCATTACAACATAATAATAATAATAATAATAATAATAATAATAATAATAACAATAATAATAATAATAATAATAACAATAATAATAATAACAATAATAATAATATCTAGGTTTATATAGGGCCTTTTAGTTTTACAATTAAATGTAGTCTCAAAGCACTTCACAAAATAATAACTACACAATTTCTTTTAGACAAGTTCACAAAATATGGATACCCTTCCCTAGAAAATTGAAAAATCATTCAAAAAATAAAAAAATAGACATATGAAGTGCAAACACATGGACAAGATAATTTGTAAATTTAGAGTTCCTGATTTCTGCTAATGGCTGAGTTTTCAAACAAGTATGTCTTTAGAACTGATTTAAATCTGGATAAAGAATCAGACTGTTGGGCTGACAGTTCCAAATATCAGGGCCCTGAAAGGTAAAACCTCTGTCCCCGTAGGTTTTCAAATGTTCTAGGTTTGGCTAACAAATGATTTTTTTTTCTGTTCTTAAAGTCCTTGTACAAGTGTAAGGTATAAACTTAGTACTGGTACTCAAATAGGTCGGATAATTTGGAAGGTTTAAACATTGGAATACAACAGATGCTGCTTTATACTCAAGGCAGCTCTTTGAATACAGGTATAACACTAACATGATCACTTCTCTTCTTTCCATAGGCAAATCCTGCAGCGTTGTTTTGAACTTGCTGTAATTTAAGCAATTTTACATTCAGAGATCCCAGTCATTAGAGATGCTATAATCTAATTTTGAAGTTACAAAAGCACCTTTACAAGTTTATTTGTTGCTTCAACAGAAAGAAAAGGTCTACAGTGGGCAGTTTTTCGAAGTTCTAGGTAACAACAACGTCTAAGTATTAAAATTTGATCATACATCGATAAACTATTGTCTATCATTTAGCTCAAGGTTTTTACACATGTAGAGAAAGAAATTTCATTGCCACACAGTTTAAAATTTGATATGTCAACAGATCTCAATGTAGATGGAGTTCCAGCAATCATCGATTCAGTTTTATCTTCATGTAGTTTTAAAGCATTGGCTGACATCCATGAGGAAATTGCTTTTACACACTCATCAAGAGATTCAAGGGAAGAGCTTATTTGGTCCACGTCTACTGAAGTATAAAGCTGAGTGTCATCAACATACTTATGAAGAGAAAAGTTAAATATCTTAATGAGGTTACCAAGCGGCTGTATGTTTAACCCCTTCGTGCCATACATGACGTACGACGTACTTCATATTTTCTTCATTAAATACAGTGACAAGATGCCCTACATGACGTACGACGTGCGTCATGCTTTTTGTGCCAAGATGCTATGATAATCGATAGAATAGTGAAAAATCGTCAAAGCCTATGCTAAAGTTACTTAGAAATTTGAATTTATCGATATTTTTACCTTATAAATCAACTCTTCTTATAAGAAAACAGCCTTCAGTAAGGGCGGGCTGCATCACTGCATAGACACATAATACCTATGTCACGAAGGGGTTAAGGAAAACAAAATTGGACCTAATACAGATCTCTGGGGAACACTATACTTCATGAGAGTTAGTACAGGTCTTACATCATCAATTACAACTGACTGATGTCTATTTGAAATACATGAGCTAAACCAGTACAATGCAGTTTCTGAAATGCCAAATTTTGTTTTTAGTCTATGTACGAATACATGATGGTCTGTGATATCAAATGAGCCTGAAAAGTCTAGGAAGTAGGCCTAGATACCAGACACTCGTCAGTGGCATTTAATAGATCAGTTGTCACTTTAAGCAATGCAGTATCTGTGCTGTGGAGTGGTTCATAAGCACAATGAAGCTCTTCTACTAGGTTCCATTAATTGCTTTAAAACCGCCTTCTCAAGGATTTTAGTTTTTACTGAGGTAGGGTAAATTGGATATCCAAATCATCTTTCTTTGAGAGTGGTTTAATGAGCGATTCTTTAAATTCAGTAGGTACATAGCCAGAAAGAAGCGAGTCTTTGATGATCATGGTAGCATGAGGAAGGAGAATATCAAGACATTGAAAAAATAAAGTTGATGGTAATGGATCAAGAGAACATGACTTCTTTGGTGAACTATGAATTACTTCTTTATCCTGGTGCTCGTTCACTAATTTGAACTCAGATTAAAAAAAATGACCATGGAATTTTTCACATGGTGGAATTTCTAAGCTATTTTCTAGGCATAGGTTTGATCTGATGGTATCAATCTTATTGACAAAAAATCACATCAAATTTCACAAAGTTTATCACGTGGTACAAAATCTAGAAGGGTGGTTGTCTTTGCCATGTAACTGATGAGTTAAACTAAAAATATCACCTTTCCCAAATCTTCACATTTTATTAACAATATGATCAATACATGGAAACTTGTTGGAAATATAATCTATAGAACAATGAAAGTATAATTGTGAAGAGGGTTCCTAAATTTCAATTGCACATTTTCACACTAACAAAAGCAGACAAACACAAAGTGAAAATAAGAATGCTAAGCTTCAGAGATGTATGCCTACTTAGCCACACAATTAAAAAAAAACCCATTTAAATGCAGAGATTATAGTAGTGCACTTTTCTTTAAATAATTTCTACTTGAATGATTTTTAAATAAATCGATAAACTATTTCCCCTGTCAATGTCCTCTTTAATTTTAAACCTTCAATTGTTCTAATTTAGCATTATAATTAGCCTAAACAATCACCTTTATGAATAATCTAACTTGGCAGATACAGCTCAGGCCCTAAAATATGACATGTAATGCCTAAAATGAAACAAAAATGGCGCCCAAAACTCAAGTTAAATCTAGGCGTAATGCAGACTCTAGATCAAGATATCTTATATATCTAGCTCTAAACTTAGAGCACCTAAATTGGTTTCTAAATACATGTATAAGTCAAATTTTTAGACTCTTAATCTGGATTTTAGATCTATATATAATAAAATTCCACAAAATTTAACGAACGAAGCAGGCGAGGCTATTTTGTTTACATGTGTTCGTCCGCCTACCATTTTGAAATAAGAAACAAAAGGTTTTAAGATGGATACCAACAAAGCTCTTAGATAATTACGTTCTGTGGACCAAGGCCTTTTTACACAGCTGCGTATATATCTATATATAATTTTTAAGGCATTGATAAATTCTGTACAGATTTTCGTGTCTTTATTCTTAATTATTCAGCAAAAGTCACAAATCATTTTGACCTTGGTTCATGTAACGGTTGATACATTCATTTGCCTGGTTAAAATCAGTGAGCTGCCCTCCACACCAGAAAGCTGCCTGCTCTTCTAGAGTACACACGTCATGTGGTGTACTAGTCACACTGTAGAAACTGCAATACTGGAGCATGAACGCACTGAAAGGCCTGGCCATTTTGTGATAAATCTTCCTCAGGGATGACACGCTCATATCAGGTACACCGTAGGCATTTGTGAAGCTGTATAATTCAACCTGAGAAAGAGGGTCAATGACAAAGGGAAGTGTTTGAAAGCATTGGGAGACATGGCATAAATTTCTGTAGACTCTGATGGCTTCCTGACTTTATGGAAGACAAACAGCCAACAGATAAAAATTGATTGAAAATTTAGGTCAAAATGAAATTATTATTACATGTAGTAAACGTGTGAAAGTTCAGAAAGAAATGAAGAAAAATGTGGCTGATGCCATATTAGGGAAAGAGTAAAGGTTAGGGTCGGAGTTGGGATATACATGGTTATGGTCGAAATTCGGGCTCAATTAAGCTTAGAAAGGTATATTAAATTGTGTTGCAAACGGCTAAATTGTGTCCGATATAGGACATTTTTAAATGTTTCTTCCTCTTTTTCCCTATTCATAAACCAAAAGAAGCTCTGATATCTTACTACAAAAATGTTAAACGTCTCGTGCAATTTTATACCTTTGGAAGCTGAGAAAGTGCATAGTCCATAATGTCCAATCCCTGTAATGTGAAAATTGCAATGCCTGACTCATTTGTATTGGATGTATCTTTTTTGAAATTAAAGTATTTTAACACACGTTTGTTTTGACCTGAGTATTGTTGATCAAAAGGCTTTGTCGGGATCAGTGGATAGGGATGCAAAAAACGATTTTTCCATTTTTTTATTTAAAAAAAAAATTTTTTTATAAAGAATTTCTTTTAGCTTTCCACAAAATTTTATAACGTCATACAAATTTTTTGGTTGAAAGTTTAGAAAAGACAATGTATAAAATATCAACGCCTTGCAAAAATAAGAAAATTTCGAATTCTGATTCGTTTGTACTGGTTGTGAACCGTCGTTTTTAACCTGACGCTTACGATAATTTGAGTCTAGATCGTTGATCAGAGAGCGCTACCCGCATTAGTGAAAAACAATGTGGAAGGTGTAAATAGCGATGATACATAGTCTTCTTGAATACTTATTCTCTTCACATAAAGATTAGACTCACCCTTATTGTATAATAAAATCAAATAAAAATTGTACATACCCAATTGGACTCCCCTAGGCTATTGCTCTCGGTGATGTTTGCGTAAAACTGTTGGTAACCCAAGTGCCGTCCCGTTTGCCTGTCATATTGCACCAGACGCACTCCTGGATTATGTTGTGCGAATTGCTCTCCCGATGGCTTGGTCCCGCGTAGAGGCGTTACAGAAGGAGCCAAGAAGACAGGCGAAGCCCCGGTCTCTGGTGCACCATGAAACATTCAAAATTAGACCTAAATGTAACCCTCGAGAGTAACGGCCTAGTGAAAGTGGATGGGGTTCAATTGAAAAAAAAACTATGGTTCTCTGATTATAAAAGTATAATGCTCAGACTGCCCAGACAGAATGTATCTTTATACACTTACCGCCAAAGGAAAAAGCATGACATGCTTTGTTTCCTCGCTGTCGCACGTAGTTATAATAGGTACTTTTTGTTATTGTTTGTAACAGCAGGTCTCCTCTTGAGTTTACATGTCTGCCGTAATACTAATAGCCCTAAGTGGCTGGGTTTTTTTTCAGGGTGAGCGATTTTTAAATAGCCCCACTCTTTCAAACGGAAATCCAGTGCTCAGGGGTATCTCACAAGGTACACAACAATAAATGCTAATTGTTACATCAGAGAATTCTTTAATTTAGGAAATGACTACGATTATGTGTACTGGTGTCTATGTTCGATTGCGTTTTACTCACCAAGGTTGAACAATGACGATCATTTGAATGAAGAGGTTTTTAAGTTGTACTGCATTAAAGTCATAGGTGAAATGTCTTGAAGGTCTTTGAGTTATAATCAAGCCTGTCCTCAAGTCACATTATGTAGATTCTTGACGATCTTTTAAGTGTACTGGTGTCTATAGTATATTCGTCTATATTTAACTTAACTGGGTTTCACTTTTGCGTTTGTTTTTAAGTACAGTTTTGTAGATGGGACCCAACTTAACTCAGAAATTATGGATCGTGAAGATTTTTTGAGAGTACGAGGGTATAGTGTAGACCGTCCTTTTACTCACATAAGTTGAGCCTTTACAATCTATTAAGTGTACTGCTGTCTTTATTCGATTGTGTTTTAATCCACAAGGTTGGACAGCCAAGTTGGTCGATCTAAAGTTGGAGATAACCGAAAAATTTCACTGCAGAGGTGCTGGAATGTCATTCGAAGACATTTGACAGACCCTCATATTTTAATGGGACTTTAATGTGCTGCTGTAGTAGCTGCCCAAGAAGTTCACACTCATTATTTGTAAAAACCTGTCTTGATGAATAAGTAAATATTAAGGATTCGTTGACTTGAAGTGTATGATTGGATTTGATAAAAGCAGCTGTATATTCCTTACTTTAGAGTTTTTATGATTATATCGTGTTTTCTTTCAAATTACTTGATTGACAGTCTTGTGCTTTGATCTGTTTTTTGCAGTCACTGAAGAGTGCCAAATATTTCGTCGTTATGATGAAAAAAGAGAATTAAATACATTTAAAAAGGTGCACAATATGCCATGGTTTGTCAATTGGTTCTATAGTTAACAAATGTTGAACACACGATGTTGCGGTTTTTTTATAAGGCAGTATATTATAGAGAAACAGAGAAAGATCAAGGCGCTTTGCAACTCTTGCGACCAGTTCAAATCAGTCGAATGTCGTATTAATTACATTATGAGGTATTATATCATGTTTTGACAAACCAGTTTTTTCTGTCCTTCAAAACGTGAACAATGATTTTGACCTATATCTCCAAAATTTCACATGGGTCTTGGGGTCCGTGGGGGTTACGATTCAATAACCTCTTCCGCATTCCCATGTTTAATTTTATGTAACGCGATTTCCACTAGAAAGTAGCAGCATTTCATTGGTTGGTAGAAATAGTAATGGCGGATTTGATTTGGGGTGCTGCTTGGGTTAGATACTATTTAAATAATGTCACTTGAATTTCCATGCCTCTTGGATCTAGTATTTTTTCATGTTAAAGAAATGCTCAAGTTAAATATATCTTTCACGGCTATAAAGCGCACTGGAAGTAATTATTTTGGGATGACAAATTTGACTGACAACATTTCAGTCATTCTGTTCTAGATCTAGATCTACCGAATTATGTACGAAAGCTTATCAACACCGATACACCCTGCCCCACTCCCAAGGCAAGACAAGAGAAGGAAATCCGGCCTAAAAAGCATCAAAAGAAGTGGGGATTTCACAAAATGCTATGAAAAGCTGACCCAGGATCGAGTCCAAGGATGGAAGGTTGGTGCCTCATTTGAATCATCTAGATCTAGTCCAAATAAGGCTGTTAAAAGTGACCCTATACAACAACCCAAACAGTACCCCCAAAAAATTCCGCCACAAGGCGG
Source organism: Elysia marginata (assembly GCA_019649035.1). Classification (NCBI taxonomy): domain Eukaryota; kingdom Metazoa; phylum Mollusca; class Gastropoda; family Plakobranchidae; genus Elysia; species Elysia marginata. The sequence goes on along the minus strand of BMAT01002176.1, from coordinate 70,478 downwards.
TTTGTTGACCCCAATAGTCACGTGACTATTTTTGGGTAGAAATATGTCAAAACCATTGCATATAAAATTAGCAAGAAATAGAGGGATGCATCTACTTGTGAAGAGCTTTTTCTTACATTTTTACTTCGAACACTCGACTCACTTGAATGGTCCTTAATATGAAAATAGCAATTGGGTTGAGCTATTCTAACTATTACATAATATGTTACAGCAATGTCATAGTGTCAACTTACAAGATTGAAAAGGTATATGCCGGACTATTGCTCAGTTTTGAGGAGCATAACAGTGGCCTCTATTGCATTACATCAAATTATAAGCTGTGCGCTTATTTCATTTACTCTAATCTCTTTCTTTTATTGTTTTTTCTAATAAAAAAGTACGTAGGTCTCGATGTTTAAGCTGACTCACCATCGTGTCTCTGTAGTATTTTGAAGGTGTCACTGTGCTCATGACCGTAGTGATGCGCCACAATGACGTCAGAGAAGCGCGTCATCAGTTCCACGTAACGACGTTGGTATTGCGGGTAGAACCAGTGAAATACTGTTGGTGATGGGATAGTTGGCGGAACGTGGGCGCTTACTATAACCTATTAGAGTTGTGCAAACAAGTTATGTCAATGCCGATGGTTTAGGGAGCGCAAGATGACAACCCAACTATTCAAACACAGTATGGAAAGAAGGTTATATAGCAATGTGACGTCACGTCTTCGGAACTTTATGCATATGGGAAGCGTCGCGGCATGTGACAACGATTTGAATTTTATTATGAAATGTTTAAAATGCTTGAAAAAAATGAGATCAAAGTTAAATAGACGAGATTACCCATGATAAATTGCCTCACTATGCTGTGAATTAAAAAGATCATACTCTTTTTTCTTTGGTAGTACTTGATTTTTTTTAATGAAAAAAGATGTATATAGAGATATACTCATATTGAAAATTTATAGATCTTCTATAAAAAAAATGTACTCATCAAAATATTTCAACAAAAGAAAAAAAATATGTTTAAAACATTTTAGTGCCTTTGAGAAACATGTAATAATTATCATATTCACCACAAACCTTTATCGTTGTTCCTAATAAGCAGATGGTAGTGCAGATCCAGCCAATCGATATTCCATGCCACCTCTAAAAGCATCATTTATATGGATGACACCACTATTGTTCAAAGGACATTAACACACCACAGATGCTAGCACGTCTTGACGACTTCGTTGTTATTGTGCTGGATGAAGTTCAAGCCAAAGAAATCCCGCAGTTTACCAAGAAGAAAATGTAAAATAGAATAGGCGGGGGCTAAGAAAAGTTACAATAGGAGAAGCACTTGCATTCACATTAGCTGAGTAGTAAATTCCAACAGTCAGTCTAGAACCAGTGAAAAGCCTCGGAAGATGGTACGACTTCTTGATTAAAGATACCAGAAGAGGAATCGAAACAGCAGAGCTTGCTTCTGAATGCCTACCAGCCATTGACAAGAGTGGGCTTCACAAGGCCTTTTAACGGTGTTAATATACTGCTGCCAGACAAATTTTTAATAAAACTCCTATAAAAATCAATTCTCGAGTGCGGCAAAGCCAGATTGGTCACTATGCTGGAAGACTGATAACCTATTGGTGAAGACCGTCCAGCCATTCATGACGATCGGCAGCAAGTGGAAAGTAGCGCAAGCCATAGTCGAAGCAAAAGAATGCCTCAAAATGAGTAAAGGTAATTGGCCAAACTCAAATAGATCGCAAAGGACATGATCATCCGCCGTCAAATGGTGGTAAAAGACAGCGCAAAGGAAAAAGATACGCGGCTTTAGATGAGGTAAAGCAAAAAAAAAGATTACAGAAGAGGCTGCCCAGCAATTTCAGCAAGGTCGATGGACGAAATTCTATAATCCAGAGATCCCTAATATGGAAGGATATCTGGCAAATAGCGCCTCTAAGAATCAGCTTCCTCATCAGACCGTGTATGATATCCTGCCCTCAAATGCAAATCTGCTACGCTGGGGAAAGAAGGATGATCCTACATGCCCACTAAATCAGGGTAGACAAACTACAGAACACATCCTGAGCTCGTGAAAAGTAACACTTTTACAAGAGAGATATACCTGCAGGTACAAATGAGTGCTTTAAGAACTTGCTTAAATCATAAGCATGTTTAATAACAAATCAACCCACCTTCGCCAAGCTTCACAAAATTTACAACAGATGAAGTCGCTAAGAAATGGCATGGGATGTCTACCACGATAAGTACCCAAAGAAAAGGGTTGCTGGACTGTTGTGGTGATTGGCTAGTCGCAGCAGATATCTTAGAATGGGATATAAAAAAACCAATGCCATTAGGAAAACCACATTAAGTCCCAACATCGTGATTCATGCACCTTCAACACAACAGGTTGTCATGGTGTAACTAAAGGTACCATGTAAAAGTAGAATGAAACAGAACCATACATCTACAAACTGGAAAAATATTTCGACTTGAATAAAGAGCAAGAAGAAGCTGGCTATAATGCTAAGAAAATGTGAGTAGATATCCAAAAATATTTGCAGGGTCATCAACCCGCGATCTTCTAAGCAAACTCTCAACTAGAGGCAACAAACGAAATGAAGGAGTTGTAGTTGGCATCGAATCCGCAACCGCGACATTACCAACCCCATATGTTGAGAAAAGTGCCAGCTATCCCAAAAGTCACGAACAAAAGTATACAGGCAGAATGTGCGAATGAAATACATGTGTGTTATTTATCACCTCTTTGGCCAGGTATCATTGATTAACCCAAACCCACCCCGCCTCTTAGTCTGTCTGTCTGTCTCTCTCTGTCTGACTGCCTGTCTATTTCTCTTTCTCTCTCTCTCTGTTCTTTCTACATGTATACCTTTTCTTCTGCCTCTCGTGCCGCTGCCAGAGTATCCTCCAACCACTCAAACTGCGTCGCTGGGTCTGTCAGATTTTTTGACTTTGCGTTCCTTTTAAGGTAGAACACTGTGTTCACAGCGAGCACGCGCAACTTGGGACTCACTAGTCGACTGTAGAAACCTCCTAATGCATGAAAATATAAACATTTTCGTCGTTTAATTTGCATATCTGAAACTAGGACACATTAGGTAATAACCTCAACATACTTGGAAACCCATTTAATGTTTTTCCACCACCAGGAGGAGAGGAAGAAGAAGAAGAAGAAGAAGAAGAAGAAGAAGAAGAAGGGGAGGAAAAGGAGGAGGAAGGGAGTCGAATGTAAAACCAAAGGAGGGGAGTTATTTCACAACTATCCCTGCTAATGCTGTTTGAGTCAGGCGTTTTTCGCGACAGTAAAAAACCTTGTTGAGTTTGAGTTTTACTGCATATATTTTTTGTTCATTTTGTTCAAGTAAACGGAGAATCAGGCTTGTAAAAGGATGGATTTCAACTGACCTCTTCTGCAGGTTTGCATTTGCTCTGGCTCTTGAATCCACGGTGACCATATATGGCAGACTGCATCATAGAATGCCGTTTCGGTGCCATTGGTGTAGTCGGCAGGAAAGAAATCGTGGTTGCCAAACGAAGGAATAACAAGCGTGTCAGGAAACTTTTGTTTTATTGCAGAGGTTGTTGTCTGTATCACGTACAGGTTTCTCTTCAGTGAAAACTCTCGCTTTGAGACGTGAGCGGCATTGTCTCTATAAACAAACAAGAAGCAATAAACGGATGTTTGGAAGACATGCAAAACAAAACAGTGTGTATTTGTATATCTACGTATTGCAATAAGCTTTCATTTAAACGCGTCACAACTTATTTGAAAATGATATGCGGTTATGTGCCGCACATAAAACATGCTATAAATTCATATTGCAATGTTTAAGGAAAGCAAGACAGGACGTTAATCTATATGGTTTGCAGGTAACTTACACAGCCTACATGACTTACCCAGTCCACAGAATAAAGTCCACTTCCGGTTTGATCTCGGCCATTGTTCTTATGCTGTCCTCAATAAGCCGCAAGGGTGAGTCGCAATAGTCAGTTCCAAACAGTCCTGGGTTGGACACAGGAATTTTACAGGACTGACCTGATTTCCCGTAGGAGTCGTCATAGTGGAAGTCAGTTACATGCCAGAAGTAGCCTACAACACAAAGAAGCTGTCAATAAAATTCCAGATAAACAAATTCGTGACTTACAGAAATATAAACAGGTCGGTGTCTCTGTCTTTGATTGTGTAGAAGAAAGAAAAGTAATCATGGATCTATTGAAACGATAACATGGGGTGACAGGTTTCGTGGTAACGTTAGAAAAACACAAAAAAAGTCTTCGTTGCCCCGATCATTATGAAATGGTAAAAGGACGCTTTATACCTTCAGGCATCGTGAGAGAAACCTGAGATCCACGTGAGACCAAAATCATTGGACACCATTGACTGTATCCCTTGACACCATTAAAGTAAAGTCATGTTGTTTTGCTTGAATTCAATGTAGATGTGAATTGACACAACTGAATTTGGATTTAATGTATCGGCTATCTTCATCATGAAGGGCACAATGTGCATTACATAATCATGGCGTTCATGGCGTTCATCTTCATCGCTTCCTGTTGCTCACCTCTCACACCTAATTGCCACCGTTTTCACTATAACCTAAATCCTCATTGTAGTCATCACCGCCATCAAAACGCATTAGCCCAACGGATCTATAGACACAATAAAAACGCATTTCGTTTCTGAAAACAAATCGCACTTCAAATGTGCTTTTTTACGTTGGTAACACAAGTTTTACCTACTCCACTGTTATTCAATTTTCTCATTAGGCCTGCGTAGTGAATAGCCATCCACTCCTAAAAAGTAGAGGTGTAGAAATAACTTGCTTGATTATTCAAAACGCTATGTGCACAATTAAAATAAAAATCTAACGAAAGAATTCTAAACAAAAATCGCTTCATTAATACTGAATAAAACAAATTTCCTTAGTTTGTGAGAGTATTTGGCTGGCCATGAGAAGAACTACATGTTTAGGTTTTCCGCATAAGATTGTGGCAAAAGGTGGCAAATCTGTCGTTTGTGGTGAGAGACAAAGTATTTTCAGAAATCTTATTATAAAAAAAATTCACCTTCGAATCCTACTCAGACATTACTACTGAACCGATTTGCCTCAAATTTTCACTGAATACAGTTTGGATTTTTTAAAATTTGATTTTGAGAATAAAAAAATGACCAGATTGTAATGTCCATTACTAATAGGCAGTTTCTATAATACAAGCTTAACCTTTGTCACTTATTAAATCTGGCCAGTTGGCACTTCCTGAATAAACTAGGTGAACCAACATGTCGTCTTCTGCTAATTGTTTCAACATGTTGTCCTAGATCTATTGATAAGTCATTACAATATTACACAGATGAGCACATGAAATAAACGGCAGCTGTCAAAACATATATTAACTCGGACCCCGGCTAAAATACTTCATTTTTTAACAACAGCAGAGTTCATGTTTACATTCAGTGTGATGGCCTAGAGTAATCGCCCCATTGTAACTAGGCGTAACTACATGTATTGACACCAGAAGTGATCTAGCTTACTTGGTAGCAATGTGAACGTGAATTTTTTGTTTTTTGTTGCAGAGGCTAGATTCTAGATCTAGATTCTGCGTTCTTCTTCTTATTAATAATATTTTGGTTCACTCAGATTTGATTATAACCACCAAAGTGCTTACTAAAACTGTGACTTAGCCTTAGATTTACATTCAGTGTCATGGCCTAGAGTTTTGATGTCTAGATTTTACCAAGACTAGATCTAGATCTAGATCTACATTCGGAGGTGACTACTTCATCCCGAGCATGATCGGGCATTCAAAGAAATTCGGCTAGATTCTAGATCTAGGTCCTGTGAACTATTCTAGATCTCTAGATCTAGATTCTGCATTCTTCTTTTTCTTAATAATAATTATTTTGTTTCACTCAGACTTGAGTATTTATAACCACCAAAGTGCATAGATATCATGGCCTAGAGTTTTGATGTCTAGATTTTACCAAGACTAGATCTAGATCTACATTCAGCGTCATAGCCATGAGTTCTACACGCCCGACATTGAGAGCTAGGTCTATACGGAGAGCCAGAGCCACAGGTAGAGAGAGTTTCAGCCACGATCTTGGCAGAATGAACGTTAGGTGTGAGCATTGTGGTGCATTCAGGTGGAAGGCGGAAAACAAAGCATTGTGTTGTGCAAACGGACAAGTGACTCTACCCCCCCCCCTCTTGCCACGAACACCGTCACTCTTGATGAAATTGTTGTCTGGAACTGAAAAAAAAACCTTTTTAATGGGCCAAAGGCAGTTCCTAAGCTCCGCAATCTGTTTAACAGTAATGCTGCTCCAGACTGTTTTACAGGAACTCAGAAGGGAAAGGTTGTTCACTTTTTCCCGCAATTCTCCACTAGTACCGGTAACACAGAAAATAATAGTGCTGTCCATCGATCTAAAGTTATACATCTCTTGAATCGAAATCCAACTCTTTTCCACAGGAAATCCCAATGAACACACTGAAAATCTATTGGTTTTAACGCAGGACACAATTTTTGTCTGCCATTACGACGGTTTACCGATATGTTTTCAGTTAGACTTTTCTCTCATTTCGCTTCAACTGTAAGGTCTCTTTAGATAAAAATTTTCGACGTTTGAAAAAGATGTATTTCGAAAAAGATACAGAGTAAAAGCCTTTTCAAAGCAGCCTTGTTTGCTTTTCTATCCAATAGAAGACTTTATCCACAATTTCAAACGGCAATATCACGACCTTTTGTCAGATCCTCATATAAACCTACTGACGGCTCGATTGCAAAATTGGCTGGAGTTTCGTGGTTAGGTAGATATAATTAAAGTGCTTTTCTACTTTTCGTCTACCGTTTTACACCAACCCTGCCGGAACTAAAAGTAAAATAATAGACAGCGCTTGGTTTTCGCTTCACGAGGTTCGGAAATTCGAGCCCAGCGTTCCGCAGGTCAAAGTTTAAATTCGTAGGAAATGCTACGTATTTACACACATTTTTTTCGCCCAACACAGTCGTTAAAAAGTACCCGGCTATGAGCAATGAAAGATCTTGTCAGTATGCGTGATGCGCTTCATTTATTTGCTGTTCCTCTGTGAGTTCAGAAGGTGACGAGGTTGGTATTGGCCTGTCGGAGAACCCATGCAAAGTGCTTAGAACAATATGGAGTTCATTAGTGGATATTTAAAAAACTGTCTCTACCTTTTACTTTTACTTCCTATCTGCTAATATAGTATATTTATGTTGTTTCCAGCACTCATGTGTAATAAGGCCTCAGTTTTACATAACATAAATATTATCTTAAATTGCCTCGTGATAAAACTGTAAATCACATAGGTAGGCCTAAACATGACCCAAGGAATCATGCGATACAATTTTTAGCACTCGACCTCTACCCTCTCTCTCTCTCTCTCTACCTTTCTCGATAGATCCATCTCCACAAAGCTACCTAGGACCAAAGAAGTTGTCTGACGAGTGCCACAACGGCAACAAAACACATGTGTCACGAAAAGTAAAAGTAAAACAAAGTAAAGAGCATTTTTATGTAGCGCCTATGCTCTAAGCGCATTACATGAATTCGCCGACAGACCATTACCAACCAAAGAACTTTCTGAACTCACTTAGGAGCAGTAAATAATACGCATCACTCCAGACAATGACAAGATCATCCACTGCCTACAGTTGGGTACTCCTTAAGCGCATGCGTGAGGGGAAGAAAATGTGTCTAAACAGCCCTTCTCAATGACTAAATGTCGACTTGCTAAAAGCAGGACTCGAACCCCAGACCTTTCGTTTATATACTCATCAATCAATCAATCAATCAATCAATATATCTATCTATCTATCTATCTATCTATCTATCTATCTATCTATTTGTATATGTAGAAAGAATAAGAATTCAAAAGAGGAGCTCTAAAACTATTTAAGATTCCTCACAACTGTGCGCAGTATAGAATACTTTATCTAGTTGTAATCTTTTCACATTATCTTGTTATCATCTTATTTTGTGTACACAAAACTTAAAAACGTGACCTCAGTTTTAATAGTTACCTTACAACTGGTCGAGGCAAGATGATTTATTTTGATTGTGGATTTTAAATGAACCAACCACTTGGCGGTAGCCCCTGGACAGAAAAAGTATTACTACTACCTAATTATGATACACATTAACAGTATGCTCTCCTTTGTGAACCAGGCCTACACTTGGTTGGTTATTGACCTAACTGGCCTATTGCCCCTCGCATCTTAGTCATCTTGTATTTTTGTTGTAAGCTCATGCCACTGGCTTCTATATATGCAATTTTTTAATTTTCCGAGGTCCTATTGGCTTTTGAGGGTGAGTGATATTGCTGCTCGGGAATAAAAAGGTAGTTAAGTACAAAAGGTAATTTAATCATTGGTCTCCCTTGGTATTTGTCTTCTTGTGTTTTGAAAAAAAAACCTGTCATTTGCTTTATTTGTGGAAATTTGTAATGTGTAACAGCACCTGACAGGCTGCTCTTTGTGTGCTCTTAGAGTTTTTGTGCAGTATCCAATAGTTACAAGTGGATTTTTAACTAGCTTCTTACCAAAGATATTTTTTTCTAGTCCTCTACATTGTGGTGAACTTTGGTAAGAATTTTGAAAAGAAAAAGAAATTATTATAAATTATTTTAATAATTGACTCTCTGAGCTGGGCTCTAGCCATTGTAAGCCTCCCAAGCTTTATTTTTAAAGCTGCGAATCTCGCTCACAGCGATACTGATAGCAAAGAGTTTGGAGAGCAAGAGAGCCGAGCGACGCTTGCTATGCGTATACGCATGGCTGCATAGCAACAGAAATATATCCGGTAAATTCAAAAGATAATAGCGGCAAGTACAAACACGCATACTACTACAGCCTACACTAAACCACTAGGCGTATGCTTTGTTTACCGGCTCTATTCGAACACGCTTTTGTTAGCACTATTGTCACAGAGGGTTAGGCTCAGTTCTCCCTCTTGCTCGCTATTCAATTCTCTTTGCTGATAGTTTCGGACAAAGTATGAGGTCTCCAGATGTGTATAAGACCAACATATTTTATGTTTCAGGTCACTTGGCAAATAATGTAACACTCGAGATGTTTTTAATACCAGGGCAACCAACCCAAAATACATGCAGGTATACAAACGAGTGTACTTGTACAATTGACTGCTCACAGTTTTTCTAGCAACTGCTATACCTCACAACACATATGTAGAAATCGGAGTTGCAAATCATGTGAGGCATTCCGTAGAGCAACATTCAAATCTAATTTCAACAGGAAAGGTCACAGAGGAGGCGTAAGAAAAAGGAAAAACATCGGTGTCATTGTGAATCAAAACCTTAACAGAGAAAGTAATTGAGTCAATAAAAAGAAACCCCAATAGGAACAAAAATTTGATAAAGATTAAAAAAAAAGAACCTAGGGCGACTTTAAACATGAACGTTTGAAAATCCTCCTCTTGAATGCTACATCAGCCAGAGACAAGACACATCTTTTAAATGATCCATTAGAGAGTCACGTTCAGACATCGCGTTTTTCACTGAATCTTGGTTTCAACCAGAAGGTGAGGAAAAGTTTATTCATGATCTAACGCCAACTGGATATACAACTTTGCATTACCCGAGAGAAAACGGGGAGAGATATGTGTTGCTTAAAGTTCCATCAAAATCTCGTGGAAAAGGCTTACCTTATCGTCTTTTGAGTGTAGTGAAATTGTAATCCAAATAAATGTAAAAAACGACACTTTCATCTACATTATATCACCCACCGCCCAATAAAAAGAACATGCCCAGGGTTAAAGGCTTTCTTTGTAGATTCCAAGACTTACTGGATACTTTGACAAGCCTAAAATAAACACAATCAGTTTAAAAGACATCAACTTCCAGTTTCATAATGTGGATGGCTAGAACATGAGAAAAATAAGCAATACCCTAAACATATACAGTTTGAAGCAGTTTATTGATAAACCTACCCATGAAAAATCACACATTCTTGATTGGATAATTTGTGATGAGCATTAGACCCTCTTAAATCTCGAGGTTGAGATAAGTGCATTTCGCACCATCGTGTAATTACTTTGAACTGTACATAAAGAAACCGGGTCCATTGAAACGAACAATAACAAGCAGAAAAATTACATTGAATTTGAGCAATTCAAGGGAGATCTTGCCGGCGCTGTCTCCTCAGTGAAAGTCACTGAAACAAATGTAGTGGAGACATACAACAACAAAATGACACAGATCATGGACAAAGATTCCTCTGTGATAAGAAAAACTGTCACTGATCGACCATCTGCTCCATGGATGACTGAAGAAATAAAAAAGGCCAAAAAGAACGCCGTGGAGCAGAGAGGCAATAACAACTAAACAAGCTTCATGTTTTTAGAGAAATTTTTAGTAAAATTAATGTAAAACCAAAGTGAAATCATTAATTAAATCTGCCAAACAGGGCTGTTATAACGGACATGTATCTAGATATACATCGTCTATGGCATTATTTTCTTTGTAAAAAAAGATTTATATTGTATTGTCAAAGCAAACCTTTTAGTCCTGTAAAATGCCCCAAACAAAGCCTATTTTGTAAAACCTCTGATTTATAACAATTCACCAATGACTTTTACAAATGTTCATAATAAAACTAGCCGTGAGAAAATTTTCAATTTTAGATAATAAATAGGCATCTTTCATTCAGAAAGCATCATTATGATGGCATGGTCATTAAACTAGATGTGTGAACATTGGTTACAACGATTTGTACAGTTTCTTGGCTCGGGGGTCATGTCAAACTATTACTTAAAGCCAAATGTCTCGTTTATTATATGATATTTAATATTTCTACAGATTTCTGTTTCATGCTTAGATTGCTTTCTGCAGTAGACGTGCATGTAGGCAGATGCTTATGCCGCACAACATAAAATTTATTTTTACCTTAATTTATTTTACCTTTATCCACGTCAATCTGAATCTGTGAGCTTTCAATGGCAACATAGATAAGAAATGTAGAGAAAGAGAACAAAACAGCTTCTAATTGTAACATTATGGTGCCAAATGTCACCTATGTTCGCATCACTTCGAATATACGCTGCTTTATAACAAATCGCTAGAAAAGCAGTTCTGTTATAGGCCAAGGCATAATCATAAGAAGCCAAAATTAAACCTTCATTCAATTTTATGAGCATCAAGCTTACGAATTTTTTGATGCGTTTTCATTAAATCCCCACTCTGTATAACAATACGCATTGATATTTACATGTTAATGTATTCCATTTTGAAAGGATACGTTATCTCTTCTCACCTTTGTGAACTTTAGAATTAGTCACGTGTATCAAGTCAATATCTCTATCATATGGTTCAACAAATAAATTGTTGGCTCAGTCAAGTAGAAAGGCACAACACTACACAAAACATTGTAAATCAGGGAAAAGCACAATGTGTCTCTCTGTCTGTCTATCTCTGTCTGTCTCTCCGCTTTTCTCTGTCTCCCATTCTTTCCTTTTCTTTCTCAAAGCTTCTCTCT
>BMAT01002176.1:47146-58624 GCA_019649035.1 Elysia marginata | reverse complement strand
GACAGAGAGCACAGCTCCTCAAAAAGTAAAGGCGTGTTTTGTGCTCCTATAATTTGCATAAATAAATGCCATGAGCAGAGCTGTATATACCGATACTTGTCAATCCATAATAATATTTTTTCCAAAGATAAGGTGAGATACGTGTAAAGTGGACTAGGTGTCTTATCGTTTTCCTTGTCATTAAAAGTTGGGCCATTCGGTGCACAGGGTTCTAGATCTAGAGATCTCTATCGAAATCTAATTTTATCTATGCATGGTCTCGGCCTATCTAGTTAGATAGAAGTTAGAATCTAGATACAGGTTTCATTTTTTTTTTGTCAAACGATTGAATAATTGAGTGGGGCTGAAAAGATACGTCAAACTTGTCCTCTCAAAAAAAAAAAACGAGAGGCGGAAGAACGCAAATTTATAGCACATGTAGTTTAGTACCGTGGTATAGTAGTTTCGTCCGCTTTCCAACTTTGTTAAATTCTGTAATAAGCAGAATCAAGATTAGACGTAGGTATAGAATCAAGATTAAGTGTCTAGAAATTTGACTTACATCTAGAATTTGATCTACATCCTCTCGATTTGGATAATCTTGATCTAGAGTCCAGATTAGGGCCTAAATCTAGCAAATGTTTTGTGCCTCGTTTGCTCTGCCTGTTTTGCATGAAGACTGTAACGAAGTTAGAGATTGTTTTAGTTTCATTCCTGAGTCATGCTATGTACAATAGAGACCTTTAGCACACGCACCGTGTCTCACTACGCGTACGTGAAAATCGGGAAAGCAGATTGAGAAACTATAAAAATAATGGAACCAGTTTCTAAAAATAGACCCACAGACGTTCGCGTCATACTCACGTGTTGCTGCTTAAAGTCTGTAATGTAGGCCTAGATAAATGCTTCGCTTGCTTTGTTAGTGGAATGTGTGGGTATTCGTGGATACAACTTATGGTTTTCACATTACCTAACTCATTAAAATCTAGAATGATCGCCTATTGTTTATTGTGTAGGTCTAGGCTTCTGGATTTATCTAGATCCCCACCTTCCGGTTCATTTACATAATGTTTGATGACGTAGGAGGAATTTCGGGCGACTTTTTTTTAACTTGGCTTGTGATTGGTGTCGCTGCCGTATTAGGCCACGCCTTTCTCACCTTTCTTGTAAAGGGTAGAAAATTCGAGTGAAAACTAGACCATGACATTGCGTTCTAGAAGTGTGTTTTTCTTATAAATAGAGCTCGCGTGGTTGATAACAAAAAAAAGGACTGAGAGTATAGAATACTGGATGAAGAGAGAGTGAGCAGTTTTGTGCAAAAGTTAGATCTACGATTTGTTTATGCTGGACATTGGCAATTCCACTGTTATTATTTCGACTGCTGCTTTATGTAAATACTGTTTCGTGTTGATTTCTTCGTTTTGAGTTGAATGAACTTATTCTCTACGTTCTTTACACGACTTTTCACGTTTTCAAGATTTTAAAAGAACTCACAAGTCTCGCATCAGGAATTTTATTCGTTTACTCGCTTATTATTTCTGGTGTTTGTGACAAAGACATTGATGGCATCAAACAGACTTTAAAAAATGATAATTTTTTACCTATCAAAATGTTATTTTCAAATTGCAATTTCGGAATTGAATTGAACTTAAGGTTCAAAAACTCAAAAAACTGTTTTCACCACCCAAATTATTAAAGAAAACTTAGGGAGTTAAGCTCAAGAGTTGAAATTTTACAAAGCAAGGACTCGGATCTCAACGCGGGCATTTAGTCGGCTATACATTTAAAGCAGAATATACATTTATATATTGCACTTGCCATCTGTGAGTGGAAACAATCGGATCTCAATGCGGGCATTTAGTCGGCTATACATTTAAAGCAGAAAATATACATTTATATATTGCACTTGCCATCTGTGAGTGGAAACAATCAATGACATAATTAAGTTTTAATTTTGCGGGTACATGTACCGAGTATCTGGTAACATCAGCGCAATTGAAATACTAACTATTGTTGATTCACGGTAAGATAGTTCTCTGCATCTGAATATCAAATTGTCTCAAATCTTGAAGCACAGAAGCAGTTAAATCTGTACGGTGTGTTTAGTGATGCGCCATAGTTTAGATTCAAACATATCTGACTCATTAGAATTACTTGTGAAAGAAAATGTTTTAAATGTTTAGAATAATGATAATAATAATAATAATTAATAATAATAATAATAATAATAAAAATAATAATAATAATAATAATAATAATAATAATAATAATAATAATAATGTATTTGTATAGCGCCTAAAATCCACAGAAAAGTGCTCGATGGCGCTTTTACATATAATTATAGACATTTAAATTTGTGTACATGATATAGTATGATACATAATAAAAAAATAAAAAAAGTGTAAACATTTATAAGTACATACTAACTAAATAGGTATAAAGAAAAATAGTCCTTATTATTGCTGATATGAAAATTTAAGGCAACAAAAATCTAGTGATAAGCTTTTCTATACATTTCTGTTTTAAGATGGGATTTAAATGACGTATAAGTAAGACACTTCTTTGTTTCAGTAGACAAGCTGTTCCAAAGCTTAGGGCCTAGGGGCATAGAAAGAGTAAAAACTTTCTTCAAGTTTTGATTTACATAGGTGTTCAGTTAAAAGGTTTTCATTGGCTGATCTTAAAACTCTGTTAGGTGTGTAAACCTTGATGAGATCGTTAAGATAGGGGGGGGGGGGGGGGGNNNTTCATGTAATGCATTAAGCACAACCAAGTATGATTAAATGACAAAAACTGCAAGATCACAGAGCCTTTTTTTTAATTTGCAGCAAACAAGAATTATAATATTGCAAAAAGAAGAAAAGTTTACCTAGGAATTTTAGTACATGTGTATACAAAGAAATCTTTATTTTATCGCATACCAGTAACATCATCTCGTTCTACCAATTTGTATGGGTTTGAATTTCTTTGTTATTTGTTTGTACCCATTTTGTGTTTTATACCAATCATATTGCTTCCTATACCTTTTTCTCTTTACATCTCCCTTCCAACTCAAACTGTGGTGTGTTTTACTTTGCGTGTTGCATTTTTATGATCTGCATCAGCCTTTAAAAATTGTACAGAACAACAATTTTCATTGTGTGTTTTTTTCTTTGTTTCACATTTTCAAAGGCAATATGATTAAATGTTTGTAATTATGTTATTTTAGTCTTAAAACAACAAAGTTAATGTTCTATTAGAGTGAACATAAAATGCAAGGGAGGATGGGTAGGAAGTCAACAGTTTATGAATTGATGTCAGCAGTTTACTGAATCGGTTTAATTACTTTTCCAGGATAATCCAATTTTATAAACAATGGGTTCATTACACTGGAAATTTTGTGAAAAAAATTATCTATGCAATAGTAAAAAAAGTTAATTATTTCAAGGAATCAAACAATTTAAAGTGGACATTTTTGCATTAAAAAAAAGGAGACTGCTAAGCTTTAGAGAGGTACTTAGTAATGACAAAACACATACAAATTTCAAGAAAAAATAAATTCAAAGCTTACACTGATACTCATTTTTTTACTTTAATCCCTAATTTGTATATTGTTGTTATACCCTAAATTTTCTCTTTAAGTCTTTATGAGTTCTACTGTGGCATCAATAAATTACGAACTACTGCCACTGATCCCTTGAACTGTTTGCACCCAAAACCAAGGACCATAAATTGTTGACAGCAAAACAGTCTACTGTCAACCATAAAATTGTGTACCATGGTCGCCTATGTGCTAGGACAACGAAAATCGCCACTAACTTTTCACGTGATTAGGAGCGTCATTATCTTATTAAGAGACAGAGACAGCCCAAGACTCATTGCAACTCTCGCAACTAGTTCGAATGATTCGGATGTCGCATTTTTTATATTACAAGACATTAATATCATGAATAAATTTTAAATTTTTAAATAATATTTTTAGAAGCCTAGTGGCGACATGATATAAGCTTTGTGTCTCTAAGTGGCAAGGCGGTGGGTGCCGAAGCATCTGTTAGTCGAAGGTTTGTACTAAAGGTAGACATTTCGGGCATTTCCACTAAAAAGCCTACTTCTCTCCACTACTAATTTCATACCTTTAGAACCTTTCAATGTTTAAATCTTTCAATCATTTGATTGTGCAGTGGCTGCCTCCACTGTTTATTCTAAATTTCCACATGTCAGCTCACATACAGCCTTAGCATATTTTTTAAACAAGGCCTTGCCTCCATTTAGACGGGCTTATCACAAGCAAGGTGACACAGTTGTACTCCCAGCACCCAGCCCATCTTCCAATTTCCATTAACCGTGACCCTTTAAACCCAATCATTAAGAGACGTTAGTCAAAAACTCAAATGTAGCTTAATTATGTGTATCACATTTGAAAATTCCAAACACTTCTTTCTAAAATGCAACTCCTTCCTAAATAAATTTAAGAAAATATACTACATTGTATTTGGAGAAAATTAAGCAAAAAGTAATATAAGCCAAAGGGCGAAAAGTTATTTATCATATCATGTATCATTTCTAAGGCCGGATATCACTATTGTCCTTTAAACGCCCGCAAAATCACAGATAGAAACAAGAAATACCTGGTAATCATAATCATATTTAATAGACATCAAATTACGGCCAACATGATTTTAGACATACGGGATGACGGATTTTGAGTTTCATTTTGTCAATTATTATAAAATTTGAAAGTTCTCTGGATAGACCAGTGATGTTTGTTTTGCACTTACTCATTGAAACACATTTCCTAAGAAAACTGTATGGAGAAATAATTTATTTAAATTTTAGCAAATATTCATGTATAGACTGTTATCTTTGCTGTTTTCCCTCTCAATCAAGTTATCTAGTTCTCATTTAATTTGTTTTTAAGAAAAAAAATCTTAGTTGGATCCATGGACTGAGGCCTTTTTTAAACAGATCCGCACATAAATGGCCCAAATAGGTTTTAGACAAAATTTTGTATGTCTTTACACTTACTGTAATCATCCAGCAAAAGTCACAAAACATTTTGATCTTGTTTCATGTAACGATTGATACATTCATTTGTCTTGTTTAAATCAGTGAGCTGCCCTCCACACCAGAAAGCAGCCTGCTCTTCTAGAGTACACACATCATCTGGTGTACTAGTCACACTGTAGAAACTGCAATATTGAAGTATGAACGCACCGAAAGGCTTGGCCATTTTGTGATAAATCTTTCTCAGGGATGACACGCTCATATCAGGTACATCGTAGGCATTTGTAAAGCTGTATAACTCATCCTGAGAAAGAGGGTTGATGAGGAAGGGCAGAGTTAGAAAGCACCTGGAGACACGGCTCAAATATTTAAATGCATTTATGTAGACTTTCTGAATGTCGGACAATAATAAATTATTATAGCAAGTATCATAGTTCATACATTTTAAAGTATAAAGAGCATGGCATTCAATAAAGTAAATTTTTTAAATTCATAAAAAGTTAATATATCCTGATGAAAGAATTGCCTATATGAGTCAAAATGTTTGAAAGATCCAAAGATTGTCATGTCAAAAAAAATTAAAATTGGAAATATATATATTAAAATTGTTTTGTTTTTGCATGCATGAAAAATTACAGTTGATACAAATACAATATATAGGACAACAAAGAAGTTCTCGACACTTAAATACATGAAATTAATTATTCCGAGCTGTTGTTTACGACCCTTTGCAACAAAAGTACAAGAGCACATTCATTTGCTTCAACTTAATATGCACAATGCTAACATTAATCTAATTAAAGCATAAACCTGTCATAAATATAAGTTTTTAAACTATTCAGATAACATTTTTTATTTGTCTGCATCTACTTTCATAATTATTCATATTTCTTTTATTTTGTCTGGTTTTCTTTGTCTTTGTTGCCGTAAATTTCACCTATTCTGTATGCTAAGTTTTCTTGGTTTGAAACTTTCTATTTCTGAACTTCTCTCACCCCCTCCCTGTATTAATCGTTCTATAGAACAAGGGTTACTTAAAGTCTTTTTCTGTACCACTGAATTATCTACCTCTCTCTTTACATCTCTATGCAACTAGCTGTCTGCCTAACTAATAATTATAACCTAGGCATACCCATTACGCTATCTATCTCTTTATATATTTCTTATTTATCTATCTATACTGGTACCTTTATCTGTATTTATACCAATGCTACATATAAATTTTTATTTAAAAGTAAGAAAAAAGCCCTCCAATGCTACAAAGAACTTATTTTCATGCATGGTCTGGAGACTTGGACAAAGGTCTAGCCACCTTTCTTCCATGGATGAGATGAGATAAACTACATAAAACAGTTAAAAACGAGAGAGATCAGTGCAAGAATTTGCACGAGGAAGCATCAGAGGGGATAGATTTGCCAGCCACATGGCTGAAACAAGAAAGTGACTAATCAACGCTATACCTGAGAAGCGGGGCACCTATTGAAGGGGAGGGTGGAATAGCCAGTTGCATTCCATATGTTTATCTACACATCTATATTCATTTTTTGTTTTGTTTTCTAACATCTTGTTGATGCCAAACCTCACACCGAAGGCAGCAGTGTTGAAAGGTTCAGACCCGCACACAATTTCAATTCGAGCGACTTTGATGTTTCTCTCACTTACATGATAATATTCATCAGTGAGGTAGAACACATGTGACAAACACTTGAAGTATAATTATAATCAAAAATGTATTCTGCACTGTAACTTTAATTAAAGCACAGTCATTGGTTAGTTTAAATTTGCATTCAACGATAAAGGATAAAATTAAAATAAAAAGTAATGTGGCGCATAATTGAAAGAGTGTTATTAGGGTGAGAACTTGGGTATGGCCATGGATTAGAGATGAATTTTATAAGTAGGCTATACTGTATTTGTCTTTAGAACAGTCAAATTGAGTTAGATATGGAAGTTTTGAAAAAATGGTTTTATTTATTTGCCTCTTTTCTATGTCTTCTTAAAGTAGAAAAAAAAGTTTTAATATCTCTCTACAAAATTTATATTTTTACCTAAAGGTTCATGAACTGCATGGTTTAAAATATCAACGCATTATAATGTGAAAATTTCGATGTTTGACTCATTTGCGCTGGTTGTAAGACATTTTTTTTAAAATTAAACATGCTTCCTATGATTTGCGCTCTGTTGATTATAAGGTGCCGTCAATATAAACGAAAAGCAATACTATGTGAATGTTGTACATAGCGTAAAGTTTATTTTTTCACTAAGAAAATCTATTGATAGTTGGTTTCTTTAGATAAAACACCTGACTCATTCTGATTGTGTCATATAAACAAATAAGAATTTCACGCACCCATTTGGACTTCCCTAGGTTATTGTCCTCAGTGATGTTTGTGTAAAACTGTTGGTAACCCAAGTGCCGTCCAGTTTGCCTGTCATATTGCACCAGACGCACTCCGGGATTACGATGTGCGAATTGCTCTCCAGATGGCTTGGTCCCGCGTAGAGGCGTTACAGAAGGAGCCAAGAAGACAGGCGAAGCCCCGGTCTCTGGTGCACCATAAAACAATTCAAAATTAGACCTGCTACGGTTCTCTAATCATCAATGAAAACTAGTACAATATAGGTTGTTAAGCTCAGGCTTCAAAGTCAGATAATATTATCTTTATCTTATTAAGAGACAGAAAAAGGTCAAGGCTTTTTGCGGTTACCGCGACTTGTTCGAATGAGTCGGATGTCGCATTTTTTACATTACATGACATTGATATTATGAATAAATCAAAAATTTTTTAATAATATTTTAAGAAGCCTAGTTGCGACATAGTATAAGCTATGTTTCTCTCAGTGGCAAGGCGGTGGGTGCCAAAGCTACTATAAGTCGAAAGTTTGGATCATATTAAACGCGAACATCTTGGGCATTTACACTTAAAGCCTACTTTATTTCATACCTTTAAAATCTTTCAACCAATTGATATTTTGAGCAAAGCATTTTTCTGTTCGTCAAAACGTGAACAATTATATATATTTATTCGATACAAGATAAAAGAATTTCTTTTGCCTACAAATATTATAGGCATAAGGGAATGCATCTTCTTTTAAAGGACATTTTCTTACATTTTTACTTCCAACATCCGATTCATTGGACTGGTCTTAAAAGCGATAACAGCCATTGTGCACAAATGTTCTGAATATTACATATGGTACGGCAATGTCAGAGTGTCATTTTACAAGAGTGTAGAGGTGTATACCTGAATATTTCGTGGTTTTAGGAAACATGACAGTGGCCCCTATTGCATCACATCAAATTCAACGCTGTCTAAATAGCTTTCCATCTATACGCTTATCTTCCATGCCCCAATCTCTATCTTTGTATTGTTCTCTCTATTTTAAAAAGCCACGTAGGTATCGATATTTAAAATGACTCACCGTCGTTTCTCTGTAGTATTTTGAAGGTGTCACTGTGCTCATGAGCGTAGTGATGCGCCACAATTACATCCGAGAAGCGCGTCATCAGTTCCACGTAACGCCCTTGGTATTGTGGGTAGAACCAGTGAAAAACTGACGGTGATGGGATAGTTGGCGGAACGTGGGCGCTTACTATAACCTATTGGAGTGATGTAAACAAAACAATAGTTATGTTGATTATGGTGGATTCAAGGAGCGCGAAGATAGCAACCCAACAGGTTAGACATAATATGGGAAGAGGGTTGTTTACATAGCAACGTGACGTCATATCTTGGGAACCAAAAACAAAAAAGCTTACTTTGCTGTGAACCGCAAAAAAGCAACAACAAAAAAACAAGAAAAAAAAACGAAACAGAACCCTACACTTATTTCATATATGATTTTTCTTTCATAAAAAGATTTATCATCATCATCCTCATAGAGTTTCATCTCTTCTGAGGTCGTCTTCAGATGGCGTGCCAAAATTCTCGCCCTTTTTTGGTTACACTCTAGTAATCCCTATCCAAAAATTTGGCTTCGTTACTCAGCGTAATGTGTTGCAACAAGAGCAGTGCCACTACAACCCCAACAAACCAGTATAATTGAAAGCCTTTTTACCCCACATGCAGGGTGTTGTAGGCGCATATCACAAATTCAAGCATTGCCTGCATCTTGCTACCTACTTTACAGGTCCGTGGACTTGGGAAAGTCAGAGTATAAAGCTTTCTCAAGGCAATTGTTACATGGCATGGTCGGGAATCGAACCCGCGACCGCAAGATCACAAATTCGACGCGCTACGCACTCTTCCACCCTGCCACGCTGCTTCCCCTCCCCCTTTTTTGAGCCTGGGTACTGCTTTCTACTTCTGTCAGCCCACTCCACGCCTTTATATGATCAAACCACTTTCTTGGGTATCGACCACTGTCTCTCTTGCCCTCAACCTTCCCCTTCAACACTGCTTACATAGAGAGTAATAAAGTACTGTGCCGTCGAAATACTGAAGCTTCCTTTTCTTGATTGTTTCCAACAGTTCTGGCTAGACTCTTTAAATTGAATAAACATCTTTATTTGACATTTATTCTTTGCCAGCTTATTCTTCCAATGCGACAGAATATCCACATTTTAAATGCTGTAATTTTTTTCTCCAATTTTCTTCCTATGTTGCCACTACATACAAAAAGACACTTTGCACATAGCACTTTAGCAACCTTATCTATTGTCGCTTCACTGAATCATGGCGAGTACTGGCTCTTCGTTTGAGAACATTTGGATTCTATCTCAATTGTAGTTATGATTTCGCTTTTGCTTCTCCCGTTTTCCGTTACAAGCTGTCCAAGATAGAGGGATTTACCACCTACATTGATTTTTACAGCAGCGCCTTGATCTTTTGTTATCGTCATTATCTTTGTTTTGCTCACATTCATATTAAGCCTCAAATTTGAGCTGTTTTCTTTTACTATTTCAATTATTTTTGGAGGTTGTCTATATCTTCTGGCAAAAGAACAGTGTCATCAGCGTAGCGCAGATTGTTACTGTTGTTAATGCCGCTATCCTTGTTTATCTTCAAAATGCATCCTAACGCCTCCTTACTCGTGATTATATACAATGTATTTGAGAACAATATAACGGAAACATGAATAAACACCATCACCTTTGAGACGTGACTGGTGAGAAAGTAGAGCTAGCCAACATATAACACGGTTAAGTTAGATGTATACGACTGTAACAAGGCTTTAACTGAATGGCAATACGCAGAAAAGGGAAAAAACTCATAGGGTTAGTCTCCCTCTGTAAATTGCAAAATGAAACCTATTTTTCCGTGACACCTACAATCACTTGAAAACATCAGATAAAAACTTGAATTAAGATTTTGGATAATCGAATTGCGATTGTGCTGTTAGACGTTCAAAGTTACTGCATAATAAAGTTCAAGTATAGCCAGAGGTCGCGTACGTGTTTACACATTGATGGGCTTAGAAAAGTGTGAATGAATAATTTTGCATTCCAGTTGCACTTAACTCTTTCAGTAAAAGCATACGAACGCTCGATGCATTATTATGACTTTAAAGATGGAACCTTCGTAATAATCAAACTGTAGTTGGGATCGACTTCGCAACCGAGGGGTTAATAAGTCCGACATAATAAGCACTGTGCCAGAAACATTAATGTGCCAGATGTGTCAAAGATTTGTACATGTAAATGTCTGTAGTAAGATACTCATCGGGAACTGCATAGCAAGAAGTCTTCAGAGAAGAAACCTCCCTCATAGCAAGTGTTTAGTCCCTAAACTTCTGACACTCTTAGGGGGCCGGGCCACATATTTTTTCTTGGTCTCTTCAAGGTATGTTGTCTGACTGAGGTATTGTAGCTTTCAACTTTTTCGATTTCTTCGTCTTGACTGTAATAATTTGTTATGTCTCCAGATGCCTCCCTGCTACCTTTTTTTTTGCCTGCTTTGGGCTTCGAACCTGGATGTACGGATTACAAATCCGGTGTTATGTGACCTCAGCCAACTGAGCTCCTTGGGATTATAGTATTTTTACTCCTTATGAAGCAACTGCTTATTTCTCCTGCTCCAAATCCAACGAGAACTCTTTCTGCTGTTTCGGCTAGCAGTTTCAAGGCTTTGATTCGTTTTTGCCACTGATTGAGAGTTTGCTCAGAAGATCGTAAGCTGATGATCCCGCAAATTCTCTGGCGCCGATCTCTGTTGGTATTATCTTCGCCCTGTAGCCACCTTCCTCTAGCTCTTTAGTCAAGTCCAGGATTTTTTTCCTTTTTGTAGGTATGGGCTTGTTCCATTCTGCTTTCATATGGTACCGTCAGTTCCACCATGATGAACTGTTGTGTTGAAGGTGAATGGATCACAATGTCGGGCCTTAATGTGGTTCTCCTAATGACGTCGGGGTGTTCATCCCATTCTGGAAGATTTGCATATATGTCTTATTGAAATACAATGCAATTACCACCCGGTTGTAAAAGCAGTGGTCAGATGATTTCATTGCGTTGTCAACCGAAACTTCTCTGCCTCTAAGTCTTTTTCTGTCTGTCTGTTTGTCTCAGTGTCTCTCTCT
>BMAT01002176.1:14887-26168 GCA_019649035.1 Elysia marginata | reverse complement strand
CCCCCCTCAACATTGAGATCACAAAAGACTCTGATAATTGAAATTCATCCCATATACATGTTTGCTTTCGATATTTATAGTTCCACTCATAATGAAGCTGTTTAAAGAGAATAAACCAGAAAGATAAATATTCATGGACTTAACTAGCTTAATATTAATAGATTTTTTTAACAAGAAGTGAAAATTCTTACTTTGCAGATGGTGGTATAGTAATAGTTCTAAATGATAGGCCAAGATAGATCTTCTTGACTGCATCAAACTATGAAAATGAATGAGTGAAATCTCTAGATATGTAACTTTTAAATCTCAGTCCATGCCAATTACCTGGTTCTTGACAGGCTCAAAACTTCATAAAAATCACCATCATAGTTTAACATTGCTTTGCTCTACTAGATTTAGGTCTAGATTTAACCACAGTACAGATTACTATCGTTATTGTATCATTTTCATCTTCAGTTTCAGAAATTCCTTGCTCTAAACTAATTTTGATGTATTCTTCACCAATTTTTCCAACAAGTGAGGAAATTAAATATTGTTTAGGAAAAATTTGTAGCATTAGATGATCTAGTTCTGGTCTAGCCTAGATTTTTATTCTAGTCTTGAAGTGCGTTGAAACGGTGAAAAGAAAGTGAAACTAAACCATTTACTGAACTGAAGTGAAAAAAAAATAGATCGCGGTAGATATCTAGATCTACACTTCTCAGATATCTAGTAACATTTATTTCTTCACACAAATTTAGCGGTTAATCTGGTTTAATCCCAAAAAGAACGATAGCAAGTGCCCGACAAATGATTGGGAATCACAAGTTTTCATTTACTCTAGATCTAATAGAAAAAAGATAAACGCAGGTTCATAAAAAACGTATCAGCTCGAGCATTGTAATTGACGAATTCAATCTCCCGACTGCAAAGAGCTACGGTAAACAAAACCGGCTATGTTGATAAAGAATACCGTTAATTAAAAATACCGCAAATTCAATACACTTCGCAATAGACTTAATATCGATCATTAATAGATAATGCATGGCTATCGGTATTACCACTGACAACAAAACAAAAACACGGCAATGGCCAGGTACGCTCACAAGAAAAGCAAAATTTAATAAATTCGGGATAGTTTGAGATAACAGAACTAATAATTTTGGTGGCTCCAGATTGTGAGAAACGGCCGATTATCGTGAGATCGTGAGACAGGGCCTAAAATCGTGAATCTCACGATGAGATCGTGAGACTTGGCAGGTTTGTAATATAACACTCAGCAAGGATAAATTCAAATAGGATTAAGTCTGTCACCAACCTTGTCCTGAGCACTTATTGCCTTGGGGCGGAGACATCCCTTCAGAACAGTAGTGATTGCATGAAGAGTGATATTGGCTCTGCAATCTGCAGCGCGTTGGTTGCCTGATCCAAGACAAGAGTAGAGCGCCATCTTGTGGCGCAACAAGCGTTGGTAAAGCAACTCCTGGAAAGCTCCGCTCTGCTTGGAAAAGTTGGAGCTAAGCTTGTCCACAATGCCTTCCACCATGCCTGTGAAGTAAAACATTAGTTTTTGAAAATCATAAAAGAAATTCAAAATATGCTATAACAAATATAACATTTTGCTGTGAAAAAGCAAAATTTGAATTAACTACTTATTTTGGTACAAAACAATCAAGTCAAGAATTCCTAAACTTAAAACAATCCAGTTGAGATTTAGAAGACCTATAGCTGGATTTACAAATTTTCCATTCAGAGGCTATGTTATTGGTTTGTATACCAAATTACGCTGAACGCTGTTTAGATCTAGATCTAACACATAGTGATGGAGGAAAATTCTGCAAGGTAGAAAGAAAGTTTTATTCATCCAGTTAAAGCTTGGCAACAGTTGCAATCATGTTTGATAACAATTTGATTTTTTATATCAAGAGAAATTTGATATTATTTTAAATTATAATTCAACCGTATCAATTTAATGACTATAAATTACAAATTCTGGAAACATAACAGGCTCTTTGTGCTTTATTTCTGTTACTTGTCCCTGGGGTTAAGGGCAAATACAGCACCCCTCTGAATAGGGGTAAAGGGGTCCCATGGTCGATTTTCAGACTTGTTGAAATTATGAAATTTTATATTTATAGCAACATAACGACACAAGTTTTTGTTCCCAAGACCTCTATAACTATTTTTTTTTTATAATTTTGAAAATAAGGACTGCATTAAATCTATAAAAATATGTTATTTCAGTGGGAAAAACAATGGCTTCAGCACATAGTATAAGCTATTGCCTCTATATTATAAACTCTAGCCTGCAGATTACTTTGACAACAGTCCACATTCCAAGCGTGCAATTTCAACACAAATGCTGAACAAGGTCAATGCCATTCAAATTTATAGGAATATTTTTTTAGAGTCTGTTCTTTGTTACCTTTAGCCTCTAAAAATAGCTTTTGTCTTTGTTTTAAATCTTAACTTCGTGATACTGAAAACAAGTATAATGCAGGTGGCAAATGGCAAGGTGACAGAAAAGCTGCTTGCTGAACTGCAGGTATGCATGAGACAAGGGAAGGGTAGACATACACAGCTGCATTGCCTAAAACCTCAGGGTTTCTTTTTTCCTTTCTACTTGACTTTCTTTTTGCCTTTTTCTCAGAATGTCTTTTTTTTTTACATATGTCTTGCACTGTCCAAATCAGTTTTAGGTCGAACTCCTTAATTTGAGATATAAACTTTTAAAGTTATGTGGGTGTTTAGAAGTCAAAATTCTTTCACTTTAGATATTGATACTAAAGCTATTTCTAGACAGTCTTCACACCTAATTTATGTTGAAATTTCATGTTTTATCATATATTAAGTTGGTATGAAGACCTCAACAACTTTATAGTTGTCTTGAGACTGCCTTCGGCAATGGAAGACTATAATCCATATTTTTTTTAAAACTTGAAATGCTATTTTCTGCCTTTCTGAAATTTCACAGGTCTTAACCCTGCCAACTTCAAATGCTACAATTTCCTATGACAAAATTTCTGCTTTTTACAGAATGCAAATCCATTGTTTAGATTTCATGGGTGGGAGCATGAAATCTCAAAAAGCCTGCAGGCTGCTCAATTTTTTTGCCCCCAATCTTACAAAAGCCTGCAGAGTCTGCTTGTCTCACAAACTCAAGTTCAATGTGATTGTCACTTTGTAATCTACCGGTACATCTATGTGGCAGTGTGTCCATATTGCCATTGGATGCAAAAAAATTTACACAGCACCACGATTGTATTAACCAAATACATTTTTGTGATAGTGTAGAAATTTTTTTCTAGCATCCTGTTACTGACAGAGTTGTTTAGTTGCCATACATTTCCGATAAAGTACCATCATTGTTACAAATTAACTTTGGTTCATCTCAAAAAGTGATGGGTATCCAGTCACACCTATTGCTTACATTTTACAAACTGTCTTAAAACAAGATGTTTTATCTGATTCTAACCACAGGTATGTTTCACTAACTTGAAAATAGATCAATGACCAATTTTATAAATATTATGTTTAACCATAAATAATAATAACATTCAGTATGCCTACTACCTGTAATAAGGCTAATTATCATTATTTTTAAAGGAAACCCACATTTGGAGGATCCTTTGCTTTCATTTAGATTTCACTGGCTTGATGAATTTACATTAGTAAAATCAGCAATTAATGGCATTTTAATGCGACAGGCTTATTCACCCATTCTATTTATATAGTACCTCCATTAACGAACTTTAGTTCCTCAGTATACATGAATTTGAAAATAACGTAGGACCATTTTATTAACCAATAAAATGACTATATAAAGAAAATGTACATAGGTGGCCTCTATATCTCTACAATCAGAAACTTGCGAGCATAAAAGGACAACACTATGTTTCTGATACAGCTGAGGGGTCACTCCTATGCAGCTGTCTTATTCTTAGTATATGAATGCTCACATGTTCATCCCTATGCACTGATCACAAGCACAAATGACATAGAGTTAGGTAAAAAATGTACAAGATCTCAGTAACAGTGTAAGTGTTATCAGTGTAAGAGAGAGAGAGAGCGCGTGCAAGTAACGGTCTTTATAAAAGAGAAGGGAATGAGAAGATGGGTGTTGTATTGAGAGACTAACATTCAAGTTTGAGGAATAAAAGTTTCAGTTTCAATAATAAGTGTATCAATATATTTTTCCTGGAAAAGATTGGTGCGATGTTCGTATTGACACATTTGCTTTCACATAAAGAACCAGTCTCTGCCTAGAAAAATCGGAGCGAAAAGTCGCCAACTCTTGTTTATGTTTTTGTTTTTAAGTGAGCTTAGTGCTCACACATGAGAACACTGTGAGTATCAAGGAAGAGAGAGGGTAGAGGGCCTTAGTTTACCATCGTGGAATGGTAGTTCTAGCCTTGAGATTTTTCAATACTCTCTAAGCTCACTGCTTGTGCAACTCATTTAGAGTGACCGTGTAATGAACAGAATTGACGCACATGTACATAAATTTATTAGCAGAAATGGCAAGTGTGGGTTGTTGTCCTTTCTTTTTACCCTTATGCTGCTCTTACTTTGAAAGCATGGAAACTTGTGGGGCCATCGGACAAGTAAAAATACATGTGCCGGTACCGACTACACTGTACTAAAGTAGGGCCTTCTTGATGCATGTGCACAGGGACAATGACCTGATGACCGCACAAGGACAATGACCTCCCTATATTGCCAGCACTCAGACCCGGATTTTACCGATGCTGATCGAGTAAAGTAGGCCTAGGCATAGGTAGTCTGTGTGGACCGGAAACTACAGACACTTGTCGAAATTGAGACCGAAAAAATGGAAGCAGATTCGTTCAGCCCGTCAATGAATTCAAGGAACGAATAATATACCAAATCCAAGCACTTTTCCACGGCGTTTTCGCAAACAGTAAAATTTAACTTAAGTAGTTTTCTAGGAAGAGAATTTAAGAATAGCGCGGGAAAACTGCTTTTAGTTCAATGAAGTATACTCATCCGTACTAGTCTTCCTTTGACCTGGCCGGCCGGGTCTACACATGCGCTGAGCCCCTTCCCTTATCAGTCACTGCCACAAACGGTTCTACTTTCGATAATTCGGCTCCGATTTTTTCAAACTAACCTTTATGGTAGGATAAATAAATCTATGCCCTTTGGGCTGCTGAGTTTTAACGAAAGTAACAGGGAAACAAATCGTTGGCTTGAACCTTGCGAAAATCACGGTTACAAAAAAAAGTATTTCATCTTTTCTTCCGACCGGCGCACGATTTTTTTATCCCGAATGACATTTGGCCGGCAAGCCATGTCCTCAAATCTTGACTGGCCGGCATGCCGGCTACAGCCGGCACTCTCCCACCCATGAGATTTTAATTTATAAAGACCTAAAGTTTACTACTTTTATCCAATATGGAGGCTACAACAATCATGGCACCCAAACATTGGAAATGATAAAATGAACATTTTTCTTGAGTTTTTGCGCCCCGACCATTATTTTCAAACACACAAAAAAATGATCTTATTACGATTAAGGAAAAGGAAAAGCCTCTGACTGCCACACTTGCCTTTAAAGTGGTATAAATTGCAATAAACCGAATAAAAAAATCAACAATTTGCAATAGAGGCAATGAAAATCGCAGATTTATGCAGATTTGCGAAAGATTATGATCACTGAAGTTTTAGTACAAGTTACCTTGCCTAACAGACAAAAGTACATCCCACACATCCAGGCCACAGAACATTGTGTACTCCAGAAGCAATACCACAAACAGCGGCAGCATCTGCAGTGCCGTCTCTCCACTCGCACCAGAGCAGTTGAACACACGAAACAGATACAGGCGGCCTTCTCCAAGCCCAACAAGTCCACAACCAGTTGTAGTTTGCACGGCAGAGACCAAATGTGGTGGTGGTGGAGGACTAGAGGATGAAGAGAGCCTCATGCGTTTCTCCCCTGGAGGCTCCATTGATGATGGCTCATTGTTGAGAGACTTGAAATTTATAAGCTGGTCCATAGATGCTGTATAGAGCACCTGAATTATAAAAAAATGAAAGTTGTGCTGATTTCAAATTGAGGTGACAAAACACAAGAGGAGAAACCTAAATAATACAAGCACACTTTAATAAGAAATTTTACACCTAAAAAAGTGTTTGGCATTTAATTCTTAAACTAAAGATTTCTATGACTTTTAAATACTTTTTTCCCTTTAAAATGCTATGAAAATAAAAATAAAATGTTAAGAGAACAAAAACATAACAAAAAAACCCACAGCAATAGAGATGGGTACTTTAGCTAACAATGCACAACAGTGTGAAATGAAAAGGGGTCATATAAAAATCACACATTAACAAGAAAATGGTAACAGAAGCATAACATTAAAAATCATTAGAAAATTTTCTTTTCCTATAGCCTAAAAAAATGTGCTAATTATTTGCTTAAATATAAAATAGAGGCTGCATGATGATAATAAAAAACCATTGAATCCTTGAAACAAACAAAATATTTAACAAAAACCATAGGTGGCTCTGTTTAATTTTAAAAAAGGAAAAAGCTTAACCCAGTGCTGACACCTGATGCAATCACCAAGGGCGGGAGCTTTTTTATGGGGAAGGATCTGTGTGCATGCTCCCCCAGAATTTTTTTTAATTACCATGCAAAAGAAGCCATTTTAGAGTATTTGGGCAGCAATTTACTTCTTATTTCATATTAGAATATATTTGCCTCAACAGGGAATTAATTTTCAACCCTGAATGTTCATTTTCTCTGTAGACACTTTACTAGCACTAATTAAATACTAATAATATATTTATTTGATTGGAACACATTAAATGTAATTTCCATAGAAATACAAGGTGCTATTTACACATGAAGCCTGATACATCTCAATCTGTAGGCATTCACCAATGTTTGATTCCTTATATCAAAAATAGTCTTCCAAGCTTTTTGATAATTTCCTTAAATATCAGTAACTGTTTTGTTTTTGAAAAATATTCTAACGGAAGGTTGTTAGAGGAATTCATTCTAGACTAGATGATAGAGGTAAAAAGAAAAGCTAAATAAAGACATTGTTATTTACAGTAGAATAGATGTAAAATACTAAAAATTGACAGCTCCCCCATATTTAGATCTTTATTGCGATTTCACTTGTCCTTGGCAGATAGAGATTTCTAGATGTTGTGGGTTTCAGTTCACATCCACATAGCCTCCATTTGTATTTAAATCTACACTTAATCTGTTAATGTTAGATCATAAATGTAAAAATTTTTAAGTTAGACCTATGATAGATCTAGAAAATGCCAATTGCCGTCAGTTTAAAAAATGACCTTTATTAACAGTACCCGGTAACTAAGTCTACATCTAGTTCATCTGTCTTGCTTCGCTTATTATGTAGAGCCAAAGACTTGCATTTATATCTAGTTCATCCGTCTTCCTCCACTTGGCTATGATATGTCATGCGCTAGCGCTGTTGATCGAGTTTAAGTTTGAAAATGTTGGTGTACCAATAGGGCCAGATTACGAATTTACAACTGCTATTGCATTTGCTTGACAAGAACATTCTACTTTCTTATTCTGTTGTTTTCAGTTTAACCCGCACAGGTTCACTCTCTGGCTCAAACAATTCTCACCAACTTCCAAAACTTTTTTTTACTTCCCCAATAGTTATGCTGGTTATCCTTTAGGGCCTTCATGGGGAAAAGTTGAGTGGCGCATGTTTCTCTGATTTCATACATGTGTGATCCTATTTTTGAATACTCTAACTGAGCATAATAGAATCACATTAAAACTGCTTATGTCCTCAAATTTGTAGCCGTGATAGCGGAAATCTATTAGATCATTGGGTGACAGTGGTAGATAGCGGAAAACATTCGACATTGCACCAAAGTGGCACCTATGACAAAAGAAGGCATCACAAATTTACTTGATAGGTCTGTCGATGCACTATTTTAATAGTGCCATCCCGGTATGTACAAGCAAAATATGAACGAAAGATTGTGGATTCCATGTTGAAAGAACGGCTGATGGGCAGCTTGGGGCGAGCGATGTCTGTAAGACCTGAGCGCTGGGTAAACGAGGACTTGTGCATCCACCGTTTTGTCTTAAAAGCAACTTCAGTTACATTCTGGAACATGCGGTTTAGGGGAATTGTCTGATCAAGTAGATGCCATGCCTGGAGAGTAAAAATATGAATAAAATGAACTCAAACAACTTAATTTCATGTTAGATTCATAGTTTAATAGGAGTAAGAAAACTTGGGTAAAAAACAGCTCTAAAAATACAAACACAACAAGCTATTGGGGTAATGCATAAATCTTTGTCAGACAAATAAAAATACAGTGGACCCAATAGTAAATAGTCGGCCTTCAATGCTTCATTTTCATAAGGATAAACTGAACTTTATTCTCATTTAAAAGTTTAATAATTCCTGATTTAACAATGACTTTATATTTAAAAAATTCCATTCACTAAGGCCCCCTAAGCTTTTTTAAATACATTTTTCAAAAAAAAAAAAAATAACGCCTTGCAATATGTGACATTCCATACATTTGCTTTAGTCCCAAGATGTACATCTCTTCTTAATTCAAAGTACCAGCTCAGTTATACGGCCACAAATACCTAGTTAGCTTTTTAAAAAGCTTGCAGTTTCAAAATGTCTAATTTCCTGTGGCAGTGCAATACCTATTTTCCACAAATGATTAGTCAAAAGAAAAAGACACTTTTTGGAGTTAAAGCATTGCTTGATTCTTATCTGCATAGATATTTTCCTCCCAGCACTTAAAAACTGCATCAAAATTTGTTAAAAACTGTTTTTTTATTGCTGATTAGAAATGTAGCGAAATTCAGGGAATTCTGATACTTTCTGTTCCGATTTACTTTTAAAAGCACAGAAAAAGCAGGGAATTTGGTGATAGTCAAGCACATGTCTAATAAGAAACAATGAAATTTGCCTCTTATGGTCTTAAAAAGATAAGTTATGAACTTCCCTACTCAATTAACATGCTAGGGTGAGTCACAAAGTCATGCCTTTTTTGCTCTGGCTCCTAATGTTTTTTATATAAATATGTTTTTTATATAAATATTCCAAAATTTGCACAGTTGTAGCTGAACATAATAGCTAAACACTGATGTGATTTGTTTCATTTTATTTTGATCCATGTTTTTCTGAGCTTAGTTCAAAATGGCTGCCCCCATGGACATTCGTTTAAAACAAAGAGCTTGAATTCCTGGTTTGTGAAGGAGAAACACCCGTAAAAATACACAAACTGTTGAAAATTTTTTTAGGACAACACTTTAGATTACACCAATGTTTGCAGGTGGGTAAAGCGCATTTATGATGCTAACGACAGTGACGAAGTGCAGGAAACTGTTAGCCAAAAAAGTTCTAGTCAGTCAAGTCCGCTGGAAAAATCATGGCAACTGCCTTTTGGGACACCCTGAGGGCCATTCTTGTCGACTTCTTGTCAAGAGGAGAAACAGTGAACTCTGACTCTTATATTGACACTCTAAAAAGACTGCGGACTAGGATACTCCAAGTGAGACCTCACATGGACATTGGAAATGTCCTCTTATTGCACGACAATGCTAGAACCCACACAAGCATCAGAACAAGGGAGGCAATCGCCTTGTTGGTGTGGACAACTCTACCATATCCATCCTAATCGCTTGATTTGGCTCCCTATGACTATCACCTTTTCGACCCTATGAAACAAGGTTTGAGAGGCAAACACTATGAGAGTGATGAAGAAGTGAAAAGTGCAGTCAAGACGTGACTAAAAGAGCAACCAATACAATTTTATGAGGCTGGAATATGTGCCCTTGTAAAGCAATGGAATGTCGCTTTGGAGAGAGGCGGTGACTATGTTGAGAAATTGAAATTTAATCCGCATAAGCTAAGCTTCATTTTGATGTATTTTCAACTAAACGTTCCCCCTCAGCCCACAAAAAGGCATTACTTTTTGACTCACCCTCATACTATCTTAAATCTTAAAATTCCAGCATCCTTTATATAATGAGAAACTGAGATGGTAACCATTCATAAACCATAATAGTTTTAGTTTAAGATGAAGTGTGAGGAACTTATAGAAACAATCTTAAAACTTACTATTTTCTTTGATAATTTTAATTATATCACCCTTTTCTTTATAAATGAAAAATGGGAAGTTGATTGACAGCATAGTAACTATGTTGAGAAAAATGTTTGATCAGTTAAAAAAATCCAAAATGACCTTGAGATCAGATGCCTGTAAAGCTGCAACAATAACCAACATCCACTAGTTGTACTTTACAGACACTGTTCTCCTTACCTCTATACAGCTAAAAGATGGTGTGCCCCAGCATGCCAGCAGGACTTCGCTGTTTTCTCTGCTCAGGAAACTCAGGCGAGTTAATCGAGGTTCCTGGGTGATTCCTTCAGGCTGACGAGGAAATGAATTATAAACTGGACTGGGTTTGCTTGACAAATTTAGTCTGTATAATCAAATATATTTTTTAAAAATTGGCTGTCCTGGTGACAGTCAAAAAGAAAAAGTTTAAAAGTATTGACAAAAAACAAAAGAGCTTAGATGGAACACAACCTTATTTGACTTGTTTAAAAATAATATACATTTTTCTTCTGCAAAAAAGTCTATGTAGAATAATTTTATCATAATTCAAAACAAATATAGCACTTTGCTTTTACTGCAGCACAAAGATGGCTCACTTAAATGCAAATGTTCATATTTACTGACAGGAATTGCACAAAGAACTCACCACAGACTGTCTTTTTAAAAAGAAGCTTGCAGAGGGAGAGGAACAGACTGAACAGATGTGATTTTTGAGAGCTACGCGAATGAGGTAACAATGGATGGATGAGGTAATGTTTCCGTCACTGGTCACCACCAGGAGCTGGCCATCTGCTGTGAAAGCAACATCCGCTTGGTTGATATGTGTGTTGGTCTGACCTAGGCATGCCTTTGCAGTAAGCATGGTGGATGAGCCTTGCTCCAGCAGCAAACCAACATGAACCTGAAATAGATATTCAAGTGTGCATTGACTAAATAATTCTTTTACTTTTCCTTACAATACAGCAATATAGACGTAATAAAATTAAATGTCTTAGAAAAAAGATCAACTTTTAGAGAGAAAGAAAGTTAATATCAGGGATGCCAACTCAATGCCTCAAAAAATACTGAACTTTTTCGCGACTGCCGGCATCATCAGTGGCGCAACAATCGGAGTGCGCAGGGGGTTACAAACATGCTACTTGTAAGAATGTGCATAGAAGCTAGATTATAAGATAAGCCCACTTGTCTTAATTTTAAA
>BMAT01002172.1:116972-130011 GCA_019649035.1 Elysia marginata | reverse complement strand
CCCCCCCCCCCTCCAAAAACAGCATTGGATAAGTACGCCTTGTCTTGTAGAGGATGTATACGTGCTTGTCAATAGATTAGATTTCAGTGTATTTCGGAAACAACATCGCTTTGAGCTAAAAGTACAATTCTAAGTTCACGCAAAATGCATCGGCGGAGCGCCATCTTCTTATAAAGCAAATACATTGTTACCCTGTTAACGACTATTTGAGTGGAATGTAGTAGTAATGTCAAGTCGACAACTTACAGTTTGGTCAAAATCTTGAAAATGAGGAGGATTTTAGAAATATTTCGAGCGCTTGGAGACTTTTTGTAAAAGGTGCTATATGAATCTAGGCATTATTATTATTATTATTATTATTATTATTATTATAGTTATTATTATTATAATTATTATTATTATTACTATTATTATTATCGTTTTTATTGTTATTATTATTGTTATTATTATTATTATTATAATTATTATTATTGTTATTATTATTATTATTATTATTATTATTATTATTATTATTATTATCATCATTATTATTACTATTATTTTGAGAAAACGCCAGCCTGTCAAAAGATTTTGTTTATTCCTCTTTCTCTCAATATTTCAAATCGGCCAAAATTCTGATTCTGTATCTTTCCACAAAATAACAATAAAAATTTATATATAAACATTTTTTAAAGGTTTAAAAGCTAAAAATCGGCTTTATTTCAAATATCAACGCTTTGTGACACAAAGACTGGGACATCCGACTCTTTTTAAGTGGATATGAGATAAGTAAACAACCGTTGCAATAAAAAGTAAGGAAAGCCTTTACTTGTTAAAACAAAAAAGCGGTATATACTTTTTTGTTTTTCAAAGTTAAGATTTTTAAAAAACTTCCATCTACAGGTAATTTTTGCATTAACTCTGTTCCTTTCAAAATGTTTTTACCTCATTCCCTTTTTTGTTTGCTTCATTTGTTAAGTTTTGTTTGGTTTCATTGAGACCGATATGCCCTATCTTAGCAAACAGTCAGAGGTAAAAATTTTTTTTTTGCAACAGTAAGAAAAAAAATTTTCACATTATACAAGTCAATCATCTTTACTTCCTTTTTTCAAACTGATAATTTTGAGTTAAATGGATAAAGGAAACGGGTCTGCCAGCTTGTTGCATATATATAGTTCATAAAAATGATTCAAGTATTTTTCTTCAGTTATCTCTTGGTGAACACACCCATCTGAATGTGTCAATGTGGCCGGTTTTTTTTTAAAATCTGACACACGTGCCTCGTGTCAATCTTAATTAAATATTAATCTGCTATAGTTAAAAAAAAAACCATTCGCATCATAAAGTTAACGACAAACTCCATTTGATACCCAATTGATACCTTAAAATAAACAAGAGCTGTTATGACATGAGCACTCATTTTCTTAAAATCACAAAATAAAGACTTAACCTAGATTCCAACATGACGTAGATAAATATGACTATAGTTCCACAGAAAACGGAGAGTTATGGTCACTTGAATGACTTCCTTTATTAGGTCTTTATAAATCTCGTTAAGGCCATTACAAGACAAGGTGACTTTTGGTGCGCATTTTGATGCTTCTAGTTTTTGAAAACGTCGCTTAAAAAGTTAAAGAGCAAAATTTTTAATGCGCAGGAATTTCTTCACTATTTTCTCATGTTTGGATTTCTACGCAGCTTGCCTAAGATTAAAAAAACAACTATAGTTTAAAATATTTTAATTACAC
The DNA here is from genome assembly GCA_019649035.1 of Elysia marginata. Taxonomy (NCBI): domain Eukaryota; kingdom Metazoa; phylum Mollusca; class Gastropoda; family Plakobranchidae; genus Elysia; species Elysia marginata. The sequence continues at coordinate 128,284 of BMAT01002172.1, read as the reverse complement.
TACGCAGAAATTATTCAAGTTTAGTATTTGCACTTAGCAATTCAATTTTAACCTTCACACCTCCCCATCTGCAATTTTTTTAACCAAACAGACATGTAAGTTTTCGTATTCCAGTATTGCATCTTAAATACAGTTAATGAATTTGTATCCGTTGCGGGAACGCGTTATGATTTAGGCGGAAAACACCAAAATTCGTGAATTTTTCTGCAAATGTTGCAGCTATGACAGACACCTGCGTCTGATAAGAATAAACATCTTTGAGAACTTTCACTAAAAGCTGTTACATATCATTCTCTGTTACGCTGCCTGTTTTCAATTCACTCATTTAGCCACCCTTCTCACCCCCGCAATGAAACAAAAACGCCAGGAAATGACATTTTCCCATTCATAATAAGCGCGAAACTTATGTCGTAACTCCAAATTTACAATCTTAGCTACATCGAAATACAGAATGAGAATGAGAGAGACAAAGAAAAAGAGAGACGGAGACAGAAAGGCAGACACAGACATACAGACAGACAGACAGAGACAGACAGACAGGCAGACAAACAGATAGACAGACAGACAAACAGACAGAAAGACAGACAGACAGACAGAGGTAGAGAGACAGAGACAGGGGCATAGACAGAGAGACATACACAGAGACAGCGGTATATATATAGAGAGAGATAGAGACAGAGATAGAGACGAAGACAGACAGATACAGACAGACAGATAGACAGACAGAGGTAGAGGGATAGAGGCAGGGACAGAGCGACATACACAGAGACAGAGAGAGATAAAGAGAGAGATAAAGAGAGAGATAAAGAGAGAGAGAGAGAGAGAGAGAGGGAGAGAAAGATTAGTTGGCTGATATGTCCACGAGAGAGATGGTAGAAATGAAATTTGATGAGGGAAAAGAGAGAGGAGAGAGATGCCACGTCAAAGGAAGAGAAATAAGATTGAGGGAGACAGGAAACAGCCTAACCAAAGATAAAGGTCTAGACTTGCGAAGAAGAAGAAGAAGAAAAAGAAGAAGAAGAAGAAAAAGAAGAAGAAGAAACAAAAGATAAAAAAGAAGAAGAAGAAGAAACAAAAGATAAAAAAGAAGAAGAAGAAGAAGAAGAAGAAGAAACAAAAGATAAAGAAGAAGAAGAAGAAGAAGAAGAAAAAGAAGAAGAAGAAGAAGAAGAAGAAGAAGAAGAAGAAGAAGAAGAAGAAGAAAAAAGAAAAAAAAGAAGAAGAAGAAGAAGAAGAAGAAGAAGAAGAAGAAGAACAGAGGGGATTAGAGTTAGAAAGTATGACAGATTCAATATGTAAACGGACATAAATTATAATCAGGTCGAAGAAATGAAGAATCTCATGGTAGTGGAGATGTTAAATAGAAAAAAATTATAAAAGATACTAAAAATAACTTATAAGGTTAAAACTTGTATGGTAGACAGAAAGCAGCTTTGATGGCATATGAGTGGATGGGTGGATGATTGAGCGTTCGGATGAATGAACGTGGGATAGATAAAAAGATAGGTAGGTTGTTTATAAGGACGAATAGATGAAGAGAAATATATTCAGTAGGTTTATGAAAAAAAGATCAATCAGTATATGAGGAGATATTATTATTTTGATTTCTATTATCTACTTGTTGTTAAGGGTATCCTTATAATTTTCATGAATGGTGTTATTAGTTTAGATATGGTTCTCTCATTATTACTGAAACAAGATGTAAAAACTATCTCTTTCTGGCCCTTGTATTGTCCTGTTTTTTATTTGCCAATAAAAGAAAAAAAAGTCATCAAATAAAAAAAAAGATAAACAGATCGGTTGATATACAGATAGATGGGTGGATAGTTAGGTAGATAGGTGGTTGGATAGCTGCGTAAATAAAACATAGCTGTTTAGACAGACAGATAGATATATGTGTGAATTGAAGATAGATAGTTAGATAGATAGACAGATAGACACACAGACAGACACACAGATAGACAGATAGATAGATAAATAGGTAAATATATATATATAGATAGATAGATAGATAGACAGATGGACAGACAGATAGATAGACAGGCAGATAGACAAACAGATAGATAAACAGATGGATAGATAGATAGACAGCTGAGGAGGAGGAGAGGGATAGAGGGAGCGATAAACACAATATGCTGCGTAAAAATTGAAGGCATGTAAAATCTTATAGAAAGGGAACTCTTTTAAACCTCTTCAAATTAATGGATAGAGAGTGAGAAATCGAGAAAGATGGAGAGAGAGAGAAAAAAAAGTAAATGGCGAAATTGAGACAAGCGGATGTGGGTGTGTGAGTGGGTGGGCGAGGGAAAGTGAGAGATTGAGATTAAGAGAGAGATAGAGAGAGAAAGACAGGCTCAAGGTCCGAAACTCATACAGAAGAAAATTACACTCACTGTATACAGTGCATATTTACAGGACTTGTTTCGTACTTGCTTTTCATATCCTCCCCCGCCCCCCCAATCCCTTAGCGCACGCCCTCGTTCTATTTTCCCTTTCCCATACATTCAACCCTCTACGCGAGAATGAAGAAGAAGGGTACAGAGTGGTGAACTTCTAGGCCTAATGGTTGCCATGGTTTTTGCATGAGAGGGGTGAGAAGGTGCAAACTTAATGGGTTATGCCGAACCTGCCGCAGGGTAAAATGGTGCGCACCTAAAGTCACAAGGATAGAGCATCCGCTGCCACGCAGGTTGAAAGAGGCCAAGACAAGACAAGACAGGACTGAGTGCCTTGCCTGTAGTTCTCAAGTCTGCATGCGGCGCGAGTTCAGCGCTAGTATAGTCTGTGGTGGTTGTATGGAGTTCGGTGCAAGCAAAGATAACAAATCAAATTAGATTACAGATTGGACACTAGATATATATGTAAATGTGAAGCGCTCTTACAAAATAAGTCTGCTTGCGGTGTTACTGCTTCAAGAAAACTGGCATTTTTAGTGCCTGGTCAAATTTGAACACAATATTAATTTGGGGGGGGGGGGGGATAATTTGAAAGTTTATGATGTTTTCCATCATATCTCCTTATGAGATATTTTCACTTTATCGAAACTGTGTCATTGTAAAAAAATGTGGCATAATTTGAAATTCTTAATGTCTTTCACCATATCCACCTATGAGAACATCGCACAAAAATGTTACAATGTGTTTGAAAAGGCTGTTAGAAAAGGGAAGTGTCCTTTGAGCTATTACAATGTAAAAACCCTAAGTTCAGTCTTCTTCAATTTTGAAAATAAGGCCATTTGGACAACTTTTTTTTCAATTACAATAACACAGGACCTAATTGAGACATCAAAATGATCTAAAAGAGCTTATAAAAGCTTTAACAGTGATGTAGGTCACTCTATATCACAAACTCCGCATGTGGACTCATTTTGTGGGATCCCTACACAAATATAGTTTATGTATTGATGGTACACATTCCCTACTTGGCTGTGCTGTGTGTCGATGTAAACAACAAATACTAACTACAAAAAATAAGACTGGTATGGGGACACGCAATCAAAGAATTCTACTTGTACTTACTGAATGTATACAGGTCTAATTCATGTTAATGTCTACATTTTTCAAAGATCTAAATAAATTCATTTTAATATCTGCGCTTTTCGTAGATCTGATTCATGCTTATGTCTAAGCTTTTCAATCAGCACACAAATTGCGCCATTTGACTTTCATGGAGGTCAACTTTTTGACTTACTAATCCTCAGAACTCTTCACTCGTGAAGGGGAAATGAGTGATGTATCATGAAACCTTTTCACCAATCCATCACGGTCTATCTGCAGTGCGGGCCAAGAGCAATGGAGTCTACAGGGCCATTCATTCTTTTACTCTTTCAGGCTAAATATGCAGTGTATGTTATGGCCTTATAGAAGATTTCAATCTTTCGTGAAAGTTCAGGTTTTGCCTCTCGATAAGAGCTTGCGCTAATATAGCTTTGGATTTGGTTTCGATGCAAAAAAAAAACCCCAAAACAAAAAACGAACGAAAAAAAACAACATAGATCTATAATACTGCACTGATTCTAGACATGCAAAGCCTCTAAGACATTAATTATATCATCTTCAGGTTGATCTAAAACAAGATAGCCTGAATGCCTTAGGGTGGCTTTTTTTAATCATCGGGATCTTAATAAGGCAGAAAAGGAAGAGGGGGGAGTTTTATGTTACTTTTGTACAGCTTTATCGAGTGAAAAATAATTTAGAAACTCAAATTATTTTTCTAATTTGTTTTACATGTTTTATGAAATTGGGGGGGGGGGGTTATTGTCAAACTACAAATAAAGAATAGAATTTAATAAAGTTCAATATTTAAATAAGTACCTTTTTTTCCTTTTCCCTGTTTTTGATACAGCTATACGTTATTTTCCTCACATAACACTTTGGAAGAAAAGAGGAAAACTTCTTTCCAAAACGATGTTTCATTTTTCTTCCATTGAAGAATAGAACGTAGCTTACAATAATCATTTTCATGCACGCTGTTATTGAAGGCCGTTGCACAATACAAAATATAAGTGTATACTTTAAAAAAAAATGACGAAACATAAAAGCTTTTTTTTTTACCTACCGGTATGTAAAACAAATTGAATCCAGTTTGCGTATTACGGTAACAGCTTACAAATTTATACGTGCAAAAATGATACAATCATCAACGGTACTTAATGAGTCCAGATGCACATTTCTACCTCGTTATCGCTCTATTTGAATGTATTAGGTGGTAGCAAATTATAACGATTATTTCACAAAGTTATCCAGAGTGGTCGACACCTGGTTGGCAGTTTATAACCATAACGTAGGAATGAAGATAATTATAGGTTCATGAAGTTAAATAGATACTTTCACATAATAGTGGAAACGGGTCAACAAAAATGACCAGTTGGGTTTACAAACATGCTTGATTGGTTTAAAAATATTAGTGGATCAACACGCTGGGGTTGGAGTTCTGTCAAGAAAGAAAGGTAGCTAGTCCTACTAATTAGATAGATAGATTCACTAAATTCAATAGACATTATTCACAGGTCTATAAGAATGAAGTGGAAGTGGAAGATTTTCAATCATATGTCCTGAAAGTTGAGCAAATGAGTCAGCATAGGGCAGGAGATATTTTCACTTTAGCAAAATGGTGTCATTCTAAAAAAAATACCAACTTAACACAACGATAAGTTACAGTTGCATGCACCACGCAAATGTAGTGCCTACTTCATCGCTTAGAACAATACAAAACATAAAGATTGAAACATGAGTTACCCCTCTTGAAAAGAACTCCTTTTTCGAAATTGCCACAGGTCAGTTCTACCTAAAGTTTCCCCCCCCCCCCTTCCTCCCTCTGTATTTTGTTATTCAGTAAGGCGAGGTTTTCTGCTTGTTTGTTTGTTGTTGTTTTTTTTAATTTTATAGGTTTCTGGACAACAAATCATTACCGGTATACGAAAAGTCAAATAAAGTGACTTTCTCATTTGGTTTATAATGTCCATGTTCCCATTGTCTTATATTCAAGAATGTCAGATGACAATAAATACAATAATATTTCAAACAGTAGATTAAAATTTCCTATTTTAGAAGTGCATAATTGCCTGCTCTCTCTGCCCATCCAGCCATTCAATTATTTTAATTATACATTGAATAGTCTTTAAATTTATTATCCCTTGCTATTTCTCGACATAATTTATATGGCTTAAAAAACAAATAAAGAAAGAAAGAAAGAAAGAAAACATTAGGGTCATCATGCACCAACGTTCATACAAATTTTATTACTATCGCCTCTCCAATTCTTTACAAGCTGCATACTAAAATCTACACCTTTTTTCTTTCTTACCTCGTGGTTTCCCACACAACTTACACATCAATTATTGTACCTTCAAAACGCCCTGAATTACCCCACAAATTATTCATTCTTCGTAATAATAAGTCTTACAGTCTTGTAATATTCTTTGCTTGCTCTCCTTCTTAGTTCAATTAACGTCGGTTAATTAAAGAATAATTGATGTACCTGGAGGGATCTTTCAAACTTCATTCTTCGCTAAGACGCGCACTTTATGACCCTCCCAATAGGTTTGTTTTTCAGGAGTCTTGGGTTGATTTCATTTTCCCATCTGAATATACTGGGTTGTAAAGAGCGGCTTTTACACCGTCATTTTTTTTTACTTCCTTGTCTTTTAATATTGAAAAGTGTAGTCATGTTCGTGAATGTCACGTTGAAACCCAAGGCTTTCCTATTAAGCTTTAAACCATGCCCTTTCTGAAAGACTTAAGAGTATGAGGCTTTGTAAAGGAGTTTATCAGTGAACAATTTAAAACATATATCGAGTGCTCGAGGGAGAGAAAAGGATGTGCTCGTATTAAGTAAAATTCACGGAAATAGGTTTTTCTCAATGGGTGATTTGGAGTGAGTGAGTGCATCTTGCCTGGCAAGTTGAAAAGATGAGTTTGAAGAGAGGGAAGTTAAGAAAGAAGCGAAGTAGTAGGAGCCAGGAGGGGAAGAAAGATGAATTTCAATGGTGAAAACGGAGGATGAGAGACGGAATAGGGGGGGGGGAGAAAAAGTAAAAAATAAAACGCAAAGAGATATTGAGAGACAGCAGGTGTCAAGAGACAGAGTTAGAGGAGGAGCAGGAGTGGGGTATAGAGATTTAGAGAGAGATTGAGAGATAAAGAAAGAGAAAGAAAGAGACAGAAAGGGAGATAGGGATAAAGAGAAAGGAAGAGGGAGGGAGAGAGAAAGGGAGGAGGGGGCATTGAATAGTTATTAGAGACCTTGAGAACCGACAACGATAACGTATGACGAAATGGCACCCATAGGTAGCGTAGGTTTTACAACAGACGATTGGCTGACGAGCCCCGTTAGCCCAGCAGCCATCTTGGAATTCCTCCGCTATGGGCTTCGTCCTCCTTAGCGGTCCCGTAGCGCATAAGGAGAGGGCAGTTATTGGAAATGCATACGTCTGTGATCCCCGACTAACGACAACCTGATGGACCGAAGCATAAGCTTTAGCTCCTCTCGCGAGGAAATAACTTGACCCAAACGAATCAAATAAGGAAACGTCAAACCAGCTGTAAGAGACTGCCACTTATTCAACTCAAATTTTGGAACGCTTAGCTTTTGAAATCAAATCGGAGGGTTTGAAGTCCACTTCTAAGTCCACTTTACTAGGTTCAAATTTATAAGGGGCCCGACCATGCCATGTTGCGATTGCCTTGGGAAAGCAATTTACCCTAACTTTCCCCAGTCCACCCACCTGTAAAATTGGTACCCAGTTAGAGGCAATTTTTGAGTTTGTGATATATGCCAGCAACACCCTGCATATGGTAGTGGCCCTAAAAATGTACTGGTCTCTTGGGGCATTAGTGGCGCTGCTCTGCGGCGACACAGTTACGCTGAGTAACGAAGCCAATTTTTCCGAAAGGGATTAATATAGTGTATAAATAAATAAAACAACATCCATGTTATGGCGAAATATCACAGTACCCGGTACTGATAAATCCGACACTGTGCTTCATTTGTACACGCAAAGAATACGGTTAAACCCAGATCTCGGATACAACAAACTTATCAGAATATTTTCATTAAGTTCTTTGAAGGCGATTTCGTTGTGTCCATCGGGCTGTTTTGATGTAGACGCCAGAATTTGTTTTTCAATGTGAACTATGAAAACAAAATGCGAAAAAAGAAAAAAAAAGGAATTGAAATCTTCGTCATCTGTCAACCTTGCGGTTTATTTTCAGAATAGAAAAAAAAAATAACTAAGTCAATTAGTGTGGAGAGGTTATTGCAAATAGGTAGCCTTCATTCGTTTAATATATATTATAATCTCTTTCCGCCCCCCCCCCCTCACTCTCTATCCATCTATCCTTCTTTCTCTATTCGTCTGTCTATAGTTTTGTCTGTCTGTCTGTATGTATGTATGTCTCTCTCTGTTTCACATACACACACCCAAAAGACTTAGTGTACAGCTGATAGATTGATTTAAGTACCAGGTAAACAAAGGAAAGATACACCGTCAGTTTCAGCTTCAATTCAAGTTCTTTGAAAACGAGGTTGCTTTGGAATAAGTTTGTTCCTTAAAAGTGATTCATAAAGTTAAGAAGAAGAAGAAGTCAATTCTGGCTTCAATTTAATTTCCTGAATGCATTCCAAGTTTGTTGGATACGAGGTTCACTGTCTAATCTTTCGGCTGAGATATAATTATCTCACTCTTCTCTCACAACGATTGAAAGATTTTAAAGGTATGAAATTAGCAGTGGAAAGAAGTAGGGCTTAAGTGGAAATGCCCGAAATGACTGTCTTTAGATTCGAACCTTCGACTTATACTAACGTCGGCACTCACTGCCTTGCCACTTAGAGAAACGTAGCTTACACAATACCGACACTACGCTCCTTAAATGATAGGTCTACATATTCTTCTCTCTCAACTGTTTTCTCATTATTTCGCGTAGCTAAAAACACCAGCCGACCTAGAGTCATGACAGTTTGCAAGGTTGGTTGAAGCTGATAAAAGTTGTCTAATTATATGTCACCAAATGGTGGAGTTTTGAAGACATCTTTTGTTTACTGCACCTGAAATAGAGTGCCAATTTAAACACGACATCCGGTCCCTTTTTATAACTTCGATGGTATGGAGGTCATGCTAAATTTGGTAAATAGAAGGTTTAGAGGTGAAATTTCAGTTAGGATTTCGCTTGAAGCGAAATCCCCAATTCGTAGGTTGTTCGAGTTTATAAATAGAAAAAGTAGATTTTGGCCAACCACATTTCTCTCATCTTCTCAAGACCCCCTCCCCCTCCTTCTTGTCCTCCCTTTCCTCTGCCCATCAAAATACTGCAATCCAAGCTTCTCTTTACATTTGTGGAATGCCATAAGAGGAAGGTTGGCAAATTATCCGTTGTCCTAAATATAAACACAAGTGCTAAAATAAGAGATGTGACATTCTGTTTCGAGTTTTCACAACCTTGGCGGCTTTGTTTGTTCCTCTGTCTATTTGTAACCCTGATGACGACAATATTGTCAAGACCGCCGCCCCCACGCCCTCTCTTACTCGTCTGTCTGCCTCTTTCTCACCGGCTCTGTGGCCTAGCGGTAAGACACTCGCTCAGAGATCGGGAGGTGTGGGTTCGATTCCCGGCCGAGTCAACCCAAGGACTTTAAAATGAGTATTAGCAGCTGATCTGCCTAGTGTCTGGCATTACGGATTTAGTGCTAAGTCTGGTCGGCCCGGTGTCAGGATAATGTGACTGTGTGTGGTGTATGCAAGCGCTCCTTACATCATAGCGTGGCAGCACGCTTTCAATTGTCCCAAGCGCCGTCTCTGATATAACCTTGCAGTTGAAAAGAGACGTTAAAATTCAAACAACCTAACCTTCCTCTTTCGCTTGGTCTTTGTCTATCTCTGTCTGACTGTCTGTGTGTGTGTGTGTGTCTGTCTGTCTCTCTCTTGTTTCTCTTTATGTCTCTCTCTGTCTTTGTTTCTTCCCCCCCTCTGTTTCTTAGTTTATCATTTCTGTTTATTTGGCATTTTTGTGTCTTAATTTTTTTTGCGAGGGGGGATCCTTTTTTTCTTACACCCGACATTGTATTGTTTGTCACTGTTATAATGAAATTGTTTTAACAATAGTTCTCTATAAGTTTCAAACAATCTTCTGTTTATAATTATAACTTTTTCGAACACGCTCTTTTTCAATACTTATTTACTCTCCGTATGTCTACCTGCCTATAAATTGTCTGTCTACCTCTCTGTCTGACTAGGTATCTGTTAGCTCCTTTCTCTCTTTCCCAACCTTTTCTTGATGTATAATGTCTGTCTGTTTTCTCTCATTCTCTTCTTTATCTCTCTCTTCAACCAATGTCCCTTTGAAACTCTGCTTACATTTCATCATTCTGAAATTTTAGAAGATCATTATGTACCCTATCCATATCCCCCCCCCCACACACACACAAAGCTGCAATAATATGGTAATGTCATTTCCGATTACACGTGTATTTAAGTTGTGAAAAAAGGGTTTGTTATATTCAACCCATAAAAAAACAGGCTTTGAAACAAAATCTTTGGTTAGAGTGTGTGTGTGATCTTAAATTACCTGGACTTACCATATTAGCTGACCTGGCCATGTTGTGATAAGACCAACGGTGTCCATCAAACATTTCTACATTTTCGCTTTATTCATAACTACATTACTATTCAATTCTTACTACTTAGATCTAAACCCTTAAAAAAAACACCCTCTAGTATGTTATAAATCAGCTGTTTTTTTTTAAGGCGCCAAATTATATTGTAGAGTTTTAGATATTTAAGGAAGTTATTGTTGGTTATGTCATTATGATAATTTCAAGTAACTGTTCATCGTATTTTTATCTGTTGTAAATAGATATATTTCTAGATCTATCTATACGTCTATCTGTCTGTCTATCTATCTATCTATCTATCTATCTATCTATCTATCTATCTATCTACCTATCTCTCTACCTATCTATCTATCTATCTATCTATCCATCTGTCTGTCTTTCTGTCTATCTGTCTGTCTGCCTGTCTATCTATCTACCTTTTTATCTATATATCTATCTATCTATCTACCTTTTTATCTATCTATCAGCAAACTGTCTATGTATCTATCTACCTACCTACCTGCCTGTCTATATAAATTTAAAGTAAATATCGATCTACTTTTGACCTATTTGTTTATCTACCTATCTATTAGCATCATTGATGTTAATACCATCACCATTGTCTCGACAACCGTCATAATCAATCTAACATCATCATCATCATCATCATCATCATCATCATCATCATCATCACCATCATCAGTATTCGATGCATTTACTTTAGGAGACCAAGGTTGTCGGATCGAGGTACTGAATGTAGGAAAAAAGATAATTTTAAATCTGAGACAAGACCTGACAATTACCGTCAATCATTACAGATGCAAAATTATAATTAGAATGTGATAAATTTTATACAGTGCTTTGAATGAAAAAATTTAAAAACAACGACAACAACAACAAAAACAACAGCAACAACATCAACAACAAAAAGAAAACTTGGGCTTGAGCGATTTGTTTTGTAGGAACAAGGGGAGTAACGAGGTATATTTTATAAGTCACAATATGAGTTACCCCTCTTGAATAGAGCTTCTTTTTCGAAACTGCCACACATCGATTTTACCTCAAGTATCCCTCCTTTCTCCCTCTTTACTTTCTTATTCAGTTTTCTTTTAAAACATTCTCAGTTGCATTGTTTTAGAAGCTATTTAATTTTACAATACCAGTTAAAAAAAAAACAATTCACGCATGAATCAAGATCCTGTAGATTGTCATGAAATAACTTTTGC
>BMAT01002172.1:75712-88114 GCA_019649035.1 Elysia marginata | reverse complement strand
GACGAAGTTAAGATAGTTGGTTCTTAAGTGGACGGTTTGCAAAGTAAACATCATATGAATGTTTTGGTTTTTTTTTCACAAAACCTTTGCATCGGTATTGATAAATGGCTTTACATTATGGTGTAAAAATGAGCAACTTTTATTTGTATTTTTTAACATAAACCCCTCTAGACGTGTAACATTGAGAAAAAGTTCAAATTATAAAAATCTGTTCAGTTCCACTGTAGAAACTTGAAGTATACTTGGTATAAATTATGGATATCTCTTAATAAATAACTGCTTTCTCTAACTGTAACACAACAAGTTCTAAGTAATGAAGTATAGTTTCATTTTCCCATTCGTAAAATATTTCACACTTTAAGGCCTCAAAAAAAATTATTTCAAAGCAAAAGGAGGCACATATTCTATCCATTTCAAAAATTTGAAAAGTTTTTCAATTCTTTTTTTGTTTTATATCCGGTCTTTTGGCCAAGCTATCGCTTTTAATGGTAGTTACTGACAGAAGTGCTCAGTTGTAACAAAGTTATGAGTTGAATTGGGCTAAAAACATCTCATTTAATACCTAAAATTTGAAATCTACCTAATCCTAAAGATAGAAATTGCTCCTGCCGCATTTTGCTCCGTATGTTTTCTGCATTAAACATTTGACAAGGGGCTTTTCTGGTTTTTGTCTTGCAACTAGTGTGAAAGAGTTTTATGTGAGCGTTATTCATCGGAGGAAACAACTTTTTAAAGTAGTTTGTTTCCTCTTTTGCTTTGCATTTTAAAATCAAAGATTTTATTATATCTTTCCACAAAATTATGATACCTTAATGCAATTTTTTTACGTCGAGAAGCTCAGAGAAATGCCGTGTTTTAATTATTGCTGTGTGAAATTTGCAACATACAACTCATTAACTTTGGTTGCAAGACATAAGATATTGGAAAAGTTGCATTGCGAATGTTTACTACAGAAAGTTGGGCTTCAGAAAGACTAGTTTTATGAAATGTTGAGTTGACCACCACATTTGGACAGCCTAGTTGGTCACTGTAAATGGGCGTTTGATAACACTCTTTTAGCCGTTACAGCCGTGCAGGAGGAACGCCAGCGCGTCAAGGAGAAAGGAGAGGAGGTGGAGAGCACCAGCGGCGCTAACAACGACATGCCAGTAGAGCAGATCCTCGAAGCTGAGCAGGCCGTCGACCCCAAGATAGAGAACTACATTGACACACAGGTAAACAACACTAAACGATGGAGAGAGAGTCTTGTCAAGTGGGGTGGTGGGAGGAATGGTGTGGGGTCATGCAGAACAAAGAGAGATGGGGGAGGTGGCAGAGAGAGATACATGCAGACGGGCAGAGAGACATCATGCAGAACAAAGTAGAGAGATGGGGGAGGGGGCGGAGAGAGATACAGGCAGACAGAGAGACATCATGCAGAACAAAGCAGAGAGATAAGAAGGGGGTGAGAGAGAGTGTGGGAGGAAGAGAGAATGTATTCTGAATTTATGCAAATGATAAAATTAATTAAACGCTGTGCCTATGATTATGACACAACATGCATGTATTCAATTTTTCAATTGACCATCAGTAGAGAGTGACTAATTTTTGGCTGCCCTACACTGTATTTTTTTTTTTTAAATAATATTCTCAACGCATCATATATTGATATTTTTATGAATTCATAAAATATAACATACCTTATACTAGGGTTTATTATTTTTCTTTTTTTTCCATGTTTACTTTTTTAAAGTGTCTAATGACTTTTGTCTTTCTTTTTTTTTCGTTTCGGCAACTGGTGCAGATGCATAATGGAATCGATGTCTTGGTAAGTTGTCTCATTGAAAGACTTAATATGGACCTCTGTGCCCATTGCAAATAAATTTTCTCTTAACTGTCATGTAATAATCAGGTTTTTACTTTTTTGTCAAACTAGTTTCTAGGCTATCACCAATTTATTTTGTTACCAGGAAAAAAAGATGTTTTAATCACGCTTGAAAACATTTTATTTTTACACTTTTGCAAGTGAAGCATTTTGATTGCAACTAAATATTTTTTTTTAAATTTTTGTCAAATTCCTAAGCTCAGATACCATACTTTTTAAGGGGGTGGAAGGGGGTGGGGGGCAAAAATCAAGAAATGAACTCTTTTCTTCAATTTAAGGGAACTATAAATTCTTTGTATAGTCATTACCTTCATGATCAATTCACCCTTCTTATATATACAGGAAAATTTCAATCCCATTTTTCTTTTAGAATCTTTTTCAATCTTTCAGTGCCAAAGTGCTTGTTATGCAAAGCAACAGTGTTCTCATGTACAAATTTTTGTCATGCCTTTGTTTTTTTCATAAAAGTTTTTTCCTACAGTGTTGTTAGAGGCTGAGAGTGCTGCATCTTTAGTTCTCTTCACACTTGCTGTACACAAGAGTTTCAAAACCTTGGCTTCCAAATGTTATACAGGATTTTTTAATGAAAGAAAACAGAAAAAAACTGACCCAATTCTTTTCTTTACCTCTAAATGTAAGGAAGGTCTTAAATGACAGATCATTACAGAAAAAGTCAAAGGTCCTCAAACTTTTTGATTCATGCTTTTGTTGCTTTTGATTTTCAGTTGTAAAGACAGGTCCAGCTCTTTGCATTATAGGAAATTTAAGCATGATTGTGTTGAGTTATCAGGATAATTAAAGCTCTTAGCTAACTTTCTCTGTTTGCAAATCAAATCTCGCCAGCCTAGCAAATACGTCAAATATCAGAAAATCCTGATTTAAAAAAATGTCTTGAAAATTTTTTTTTTATTTTCTTTTTTTGAAATCTACAGAAAATATCTTTCCTCTGAATATTAACAATTTCATGAATTCTTTTAAGTTTGGAAGTTTAAGAAAATGCATTGTTCAAAGTAGTGAAGTAGTGACATCTTTTAAAATTGAAATTTCGACATCAGAGTCATTTGGATGGGTCACCTGACATATGTCATGGGAAGAAGATAATATAGGTTCTGCAGGGGTGAAGGTCACCTGACATAATGTCACCGTAACAAGATTATCACAGGTTCTGCAGGGGTGAAGGTCACCTGACGTATGTCATCGTAAGAAGATTATTGCAGGTTCTGCAGGGGTGAAGGTCACCTGATATATGTCAGCGTAAGAAGATTGTCACAGGTTCTGAGGGGTGAAGGTCACCTGACGTATGTCATCGTAAGAAGATTTTCACAGGTTCTGCAGGGGTGAAGGTCACCTGACATTTGTTATCATAAGAAGATTATCACAGGTTCTGCAGGGGTGGGGGTCACCTAACAATTATTTCATCGTATAAGATTATCACATGTTCTTCAGGGGCAACCTGTCAAGAATCAATATGCCATCGGTCATTTTTGGGTTTCTTTCCCCCCAAACATTTTGAGAATTGTCCAGCATTTTTCTTTTGGCATGTTCTATACTAAACTTGCATCACTGTGTGCTTTTGTGAACTCTACAGAGGGATCCAGTGGTAAACATCTGCCAGGCAGCAGACAAGCAGCTGTTTACACTGGTCGAATGGGCCAAGCGCATCCCACACTTCACCGAGCTGCCCCTCTCGGACAGGATTATCCTCTTACGAGCAGGTGAGAAGGCGGCAGGAAGTTGAGCTTCAGTTTTAACTTATGATCGTCTAAGTCGCAGGTTCACCATCATTACAGGGATGCAAGTTTTCCGATTGTTTGCAGGAATTCTGATTTTTCAGCAGTTTTCTTTAGCTAAAAAGCAGGAAAACTAAAAAAAATATAACCTAAATATTAAAGAAAACCTCCAAATTTAAGAGTCATAAAAATTCAAACACTTCTTTTGAGTTGCATAGCTGTGTCGACACTATTACAGAGTTCTGTTTATTTTTTCAAATTGGTCCATCTAAAGTTCTATTAGGGCAACTATAGAGTGTGTAAAATTTTCCTGCCTTTAGAGCATAAGCCACTTGCATTATTATGTCTGGCTTCAAGGACGAATGAGTCAGAAGTTGGAAATGCTTTTCTAGGGAAACTGCCCTATAGAAGTCGTATTTTTTCTTTATTTTCTCTATATTTCAAATCAATGAAAGTGTTAATATCTTTACCTTTAAAAAATTTGACGTTTGGAAGCCTAGGAAATGTTATGTTGAAAACAGAAAAGCCTTTAAAGATAATATAAATCAATGGCGGGCACATGAAACCTCTGATTTTAATATAGAAAAAGAAGCTACATCAGAGGTTTGATGTGCCTGCCATCAATATGCGACATCTGACTGTTCATCCAGGATGTGAGGCATATTTCCTTTGTGTTTTTGGTTTAAACTGTTAGATTCATGAGGAATTTAAGTGCGAATTTGACATTCAGGTACAAATTTTTTGATAAATAACCTTTCTTCTACTTTTGGTAAGATTCCTATTGTGTATCGTAAATAAAGGTAAAAAAAAACGTTTCTGATTAAAAGTGGGCGTTGGTCTTTGTTTTTATATGCTGGACAGTTTGGTCATTCTGAAAAAGAACTCTGTATATTTGTACTTTTTTTTTATGACTTTGAGCTTCTGTTGTAATTTGTGGAAATTTTTAAGATGAAAGATTGCTCAGGTACATCAGGTGTCATGGCCTCGTACATTCAAAATTTCTTGCTCCGACATTGAATAGTACCTAATCAATTTCTCCCTTCTCTTGTTTTCACATATTTCTTAGGAATAATTGAAGTGCCAACACCTCACTTTGTTTTGAACTTGAGCTATATCTCATTGGGGAAGTACAAATCAGAAAGAAAGAAAAAAAAACCTTTTATTCAATGATTAGGCAGCAATAAGGCCGCTAACTTCCAGAAGTAGGCCTCCTAATGTCAACCCAAAATGGTGAAATAAGCTATGGCTCTTGAAAAATACCTGAGATCAGTAAAACTTAAGGGAAATTCTAGTAGTCTAAGCCTATCATAGGGAAAGGTCTCATGCAAAACTAGCAGATCCTCTTTTTTTGGAGTACGAAAGGCAATATCTTTGAGGACAAACTTTCTTTAAGAGCACCTAATTGAAACCCGAGATAATTTAAACACCAAGAACTAAACAACTTGAGCTTGTAAATTCCTGAAAACGCGTCGCATGTTTATGTCTTATATTTGTTTTTTCCTTGTTCTTGCTGTGAGTATTGAAATGTTTTGGAGATTACATTGCACTGAAATGAGGGCTTCAATCAAAGTACTTAAGTTAGTTGACCAGAGATTGGCACTTCTCACTGTGTTTATAAAAAAGATGACGGGCTCATGGGCAAAAGTTCTAAGTTCAGTTACATCAATTTTATATAGGAAATACTGATCTTTATCTCTATGCATGAATCTAGTTGGGACTTTACCACTCCTTGTTTAAGTTTTGGGGTAAGGTTACCAAAAGTAAATTAGTGATTTTGCTATTTTCAGTTGATCTGGGAACTCAGGTGCTTATGAATATGATATATCATGGTTTGAAATAATTTGATGTTAAAATGTTTTGCGTGGAATTGTTGACTCCAACTTTTTGTGCCGTAGGCTCGTAATGGATGTACAGTCTAGTTCAGATATTTTGAATGTCATGGGAACAAATTCAACTTACCCTAGTTTTGAACTACTAGTAACTGTAATAAAACTGGAAGTGGTTAATTAAATGTCCCAGTGTATTGGGCGCAGAATATTTGTATGAAATTGCTGTTACATAATATGTTTGAAGATACATAAAAGACACAGTTCTTATCAACGCATCCTGAAAAGCATGTGAGCATATTTAGAAATGTATTATTAGCTCACAAGCCAATATCTCAGTGTTTAGACTTGGGCCTGATCTATAATGCTGGCTCACATTGACACCACAGGGAAAAGGACAGAAGTCACATGAAAAATTTAGTTAAATTTTTTTTTGTCTTTGAAGGTTGATAAATCACCCAGTATCAATTCCTTTATCATGCTAGTTTTATCCAAAACTTTTTCTCACACCCAATTTGGTATTGGTTTACAATATCTGGGTGTGTAATGTTTAGTGTGACAAGTTTTGTGTACCGAGGTCATTTTGTGACGAGTGCCGTTTTAAGGAGCTTTTATTTTAATTTATCTATATCAAAACCACTTTGCTTACCCATAAAATCCTAGATTGCCCAAGTATTGATTAAGATTAGATATCAATATATTGATACCATTACTGGAAATTCACAAGTATACTGCGTCAAAAAACATGTGCCTGAAAATACATGAAAACTGTGCTATAGCGTGATCATAATTTCTCTCTGATTCCTCCTACCAGGTTGGAACGAACTCCTTATCGCTGGTTTCTCTCACCGCTCTATCGAGGCTAAGGATGGTATATACCTGGCAACAGGCCTACATGTCCACCGCAGCAGTGCACATCAGGCTGGCGTTGGGGTAATCTTTGACCGCGTACTCACAGAGTTGGTAGCGAAGATGCGAGAGATGAAGATGGATCAGACAGAGCTTGGCTGTCTGCGAGCAGTGGTGCTCTTCAATCCTGGTGAGGAAGAGAAATGCTTCTGCTTGCAATCAAGGATCTAATCAAACTTTGTTATAATCTTTTTTCCTTGGAACGCAGGCTCAAGACTACATCTTTCATCCATAGACTTCACTGATCTTTTGTATGTAATAGGCTTGTGGATGACAGTTTTTAAACTCAATAAACTCTAAAACCCACTCAGATAAAAATATGAAAGTGCTCAAATCCTTATAACTCAACTTTCAAGGGATTTTTTTCTTTTTTGGGCGGTTGACTATGCTGAATCCCAATTCAGAAATAGAAGTTCTCTACTTCATTTGAAATTAACTTAGCATGTTTCCCTTGATTTTCTTATCTTCTAAGCCTTAAAAGACTTAAATATTACACTTCAAGAGGCAAAACTGTCACTTTAAGACAGACAGACAGAAAACTGCTTTGAAAAGGCTTTTTAACCATTTGATTGCCAAGCCTGAGTCTCGCTCAGGGTAGACAATTCTTGTTTTTTTTATCTTGTGTACAGTCAAAAACATTTCCATAAGAAACTTGTGTACATGGTTAGCCAAACAGATTATTTCCCTTGCTAAAAAGGAGATATACAATTTGTTTCAGTTTGACTATTTTTTAAACAAATTCTTTAAACGATAAAGGCAGAACCTACCTGGTTAACCCTGAATTCCTTTCAAACTACGTCAGTTTTTGATTTATTGAAAATCTATTGTTGTTTGTGACGATGATAAAACAATAACTTAGAGATGTATTTTTCCTTCTTTTCCTCTGTTTTGAAATCAACAATAGCTTTAATAGTTTTAGTATCATTACACAATATTTTGATAGTCTGGAATTCCTAATGAGCGGAAGCTTAGATGAATTTTTTGTTCACAACAACAAAGCCTTTGAATTTAGAAATTGTGACATCCAAAACATTCACTCTGGATGCGAGACATTTTTATACTTTAAGGTTTATTCATTTAAAATTTATGAAAAGCATCAACCAATAATTTTGTTATATGTTATTGTTTAGTAATACAGGCTAGAGTACCCGTACTATATCAATTTTGCCATGACGAAATAACATCAATGTTTGTATTTATTCTAATATCTTCACCACCCATTACCCTCTCAGACTCAAAAGGCCTGACTGCCGTGCAGGAGGTAGAGCAACTGCGAGAGAAAGTGTACGCGTCCCTGGAAGAATACTGTAAGACGCAGTACCCCGACGAGCCCGGGCGATTTGCCAAGCTGCTCCTGCGATTACCCGCCCTGCGCTCCATCGGGCTCAAGTGCCTGGAACATCTCTTCTTCTTCAAGCTCATCGGCAACCAACCCATTGACACGTTCCTCATGGAGATGCTGGAAGATCCCTCGCCCTCTTCAGCATAGTTTGACCCTGCACTGCTTGTCTTCTCAATGGTGGCTGCAAATAGTTCTTGTTTTCTTTTCACTCGCTTCTCTTGATTATGTTTTCAGTCTTTTGGTGAAGTCTCTAAATTTTCGTTTCTATCATAATGGTTTTTTTTTTTGTTTTCAATCTTTTTCAAAATTTGTGTTTGTAGTTTTCTTGAATTCATTTTTTTTTTTTTTAAATCTGTTTTAGTTTGTCACTCTCAGGGTGTTTTATATTATGAACTCTTGAAGGTCCATTTTCTGACTGGCTTTTTAGTTTTCTTTGTCACTGCAATATGTTTTGGTAAACTATCAAATTTTATTTGTTATTTGTTAAATTTATTTTCTTTAATACTCTTTAGTTTTCTTTTGCCTTTGTTCTCTCCTTCTCTAAGCTTTTATCTAAAAATTTCTGGTCTTTGTATTGCAAAGTTATTTGCTTATATTGGGGCCTTTTCTTCATAGTTTTTCTTTTTCTTACATATGAAGTTCTTATTCTCAAGATTTTGTCTAACCAAGAATAGACAACCTACACTTGTCTTGAGACGCACAAATTATCAAATCTGCAGAAAAATTAGCTAGAAGTTTGTTAGAATCTCAAAGTAAAACAATTTCACAGTCTAGTTACCTTTTAAGCTTGGGGTGTTTCTGAAACCATGCTTACCTTAGAAAATGTTTAAATGAAAGAAATGACTTGTTTTGTATCTTCAAGTTTTCAAGTTACTAAATTGAGATTATACACTTTATAGAGTTGTAGAATCATTTGAGATCACCGGTTCAAAATGCTTTTTTTTTTCACTTGAAGGCAGCAAGTAGCAGCACAGGCAATCTCGGTTGTTAGTTAGAGTTAGCCAGCATGATCCATGTGAACAGGGATGCCAAATGTTCAGACTGTCTGTTTCTCAATCCCCCCACCTCCCCCCAATTTCATGTGTTGGTAAAATGATGGGTTTTCAGGTTTTTTTTTTTCATTTGTAGGAAATGTTCTAGTTTTTATTTTTATTAAGTGCCTTGTCTGCTTATGCTTTTGATTATTTCCTATTTTACATGGGTGTTAAGTTCAGGGAATACATTAAAAAAGTCAATTCTATCTTTTTGTTCATCTGTCCAGAGTTAAACCAACCTTGTAAAGTACATCAACTACAATTAAATATCTAGATAGCGAGATTATACTTAGATGGAAAATGAAAGTTCCTACTGGGTTGGGGAATCGGTGAAAAAATTGAAGCCTACAGAACTACTGAAAAACATTTTCTCTCTATTTGTGTGTGTGTATTTTCAAAACGGTTAGCCTCAGCTTTTTTGTGTGTTTTTTTTTAAATAAATCATTTGGCATCCCTGTGTAAAGTAAAAACTTCAAAGTTCTTGATTGTGGATGTTTTTTTGGTTCTCTTTTCATTTTATTCTTGTGAGTGAGCTGACCTATTGGTCTCAGTTATTTCAAAATTTGGCATGATTGTGCCAACAGCTCTTTAAACATTGAAACTAGGGTAAATTTGTGTGCGGCCTGTAGTTATGACTCACTCAGTATCTGAAGCTTTCTTCTTCTTCTGATTTTGTTTCTCTTTCTCTCTCTCTCTCCTTTGATTGTCTCAACATACTGTTTCACATTTCATTGTTGAACATGCAGGATTTATTTTGACAACACTCATAAGTATTATGTATCTGTTGTAGTCAAAACATCTGTATTTTTAATCACTGTGTATATGATATCGTACCATGAAAATGTGCTATTGATATAAATTTTTATTTTCAGTTTGTTGTGGTTTCCTATTCTAATGAATTTTTTTTTAACATTGAAATCTCTTCACCATTGTGAAAATATCCCGGTAAAGACATGTCACATTTTCTAATATTTTTTTTTTAAGTATGTTAGTGGCCTTAGGGAAATCGTGTTTTCTGGTCATTTATACATTAACTTTCATTCAGAAATTTTCATGTACATTACAGCAAATTTTTAAGAGATAAGAGAAAATGGTGAATGTATATATATATATATAAAATGGAGATGATTGATTCTTCTTTTGTCTATTTTTGTAGCTACTGTACTTGTGTTTAAAATGAACATAAAGAATATTTTTAAATCACCAATCCATAATTTGTTGACTGACAGCCAGAAATGACTATGTCTCAGACTTATGGTTTGAGAAAAACAGATTTGAATATTTTTTTTTCCGATTTTAATTTGTCATACAAAGACAAATGTCAACTTGAGTTGTAAATCAACTAATTGTCGGACTAGCACAATATTAAAAGAAAAGCAAACAAGGCAAGACGTCTCAATGAATCATAGGGAAAACATAGTTACTACTGGCTCTCAGCTGATATTAGGTTCCTTTTATTCAGACCTTTGAATCATACAAAAAATGCATGAACATTATTTTAGCTTTCTGTAAAATAAACTTTAACCACAACAAATTTTTTTTTTTTTTAATGTAAATTTACTACAGTTATTGAGTTCTAACCATGATTTACACAGGAACTTTTTATTACTCATCTATCATAAGCATGACAAAAGTGATTTTATTCTAGCTTTTACAACAGGGGTTAATGAATTGTTTGCACAGGAAAATCTCCTTAAACCGAAAGTCTTGGGACTTATAAATATCGTTTTGGTTTAGATAAATTATGGTTTAGGCAAGGTAATATGTCTACCTAGAATTGTTTTGGCATCAAAAATTAATTTTGATTTAGTTCACTACTGTCATGAAAATGACTTCAATTTAAAGAGATTTTGCTGTGCTTACTCATAAGCCCATTAAAAATACGCTTATTGTCTACCCGTTTTGTACCTGTATTGTTTTTTTTTCTTTTCTGATGGAATGATAAAATCTGTGTAGACCGGTCAATCCAGTAAAATCCTGTTCAACCAAATTTCAAGAGACTCCTAGAATAGTTTTGGTCTAGCCAGAATAATTTGTAAAGAGAAGTAAAAACAGCATCTCTTACTGTTTTCCCTATACCAAGTATTCTGCTTTATTCCAATTTTGCTTTCAAAGGATTTTACTCCTCTACATAATGATCAGTCAATTTGAAATCAAAATCAAGAGAGATGAAAGAGTAAGGGAGATGACAACAAAGGCATAGATGAATAATTGGAGCAATAGATTTTTATGAAAGAAAAGAAAATGTTCAAAACTTTTGTATGAACTGTTTGATAATTTTTGTGGCAAATATTCTATCGCATTTTGTAGAAATTCATTATGTTATGCATTTTTAGTGTGGAGTCTTATACTATGATACACACAATCTGTTTCATTGATGAGATTTTTAAACTTTTTTCGCATTATGTATTAATTGCTAAGCAATTGACAGGGAATGTTATAACGCTATCAAAGAGCTCTGGCAAAACAAGAAGTTGGTGTGGTTATACATATTTTTTTTTTTGATATAAGCTGAATGGTCAAAGCAGAAGAAATATATATAGACATGAAATAATGATAGGAAAATTTTTACTTTGAGAGATTGTCTCCTAGATTTCATGTCAATTTTTTTTGTTTTGACAACTTTAAACTTCATTTATAACTAACTACCCAGTAAGTTTAAAATTTATTCACATTTTTGCTTCCAACATTTAAATATGTGTTTTTTAAGTTTTTACAAAAGTTCTACAATTGAAGTTTTACAAATTACTTTTACAACACATAGGGATTCTTTAGAGGCCAGAATTTTTATAATATCTTGCAGCTCTTAAATGTCTGTCTTTTTCTATATTGTAATTTTTCCTGGCAGGAAAAAAAACGTTTTATTTTTTATTTTTTTCTTTATAGTAATGTGTGTATATAATTATCTTTTAATTAATGAAATAGAAGCATCTGTCTTGTTGTTACACGTGGATAAACATATTACCCATACAAACTTGTTTATATCTCATCTAAGTGTTGGCTCAGCCAATAAATCTTCAACATCACAATCCATCTAGTGTTTTTCTTTTCTTTAATGTGTTACATTTTCCATAGATCTTAAGTATACATTGGAACCCATGAGTAAAGACTTTGAAAAATGTTGCCAAAAACAGGTCTTCACAATTGGGGGAGGGGGCTGGGTCTTGGTTCAGGGGTTAAATAACTATACCCATATAAGTGGTGGACATCCTCAAATTGAAAGTCACATAAGGGGGTTGATCTTTATTGAAGGGTTCCACTGCATAACCATAGAAGCCAGAAGATGTTAAGTGTGCCAGCAGTTAGTGGAGAGGCAAAAAATATTTTTACTATATGGTGTGGAAATATTTTAGTTCAGGTTTGTTTACAGTATGTCTTGCAAATTTCCATGAGTAAGTATTTACATGTTTCTTCCCTGGCCAATCTGAAGCCGCTCGAACAACAAAATATCTGTATATAAATTTGAGCACTGGCTGTCAGGTAAATAAGGGTCCAATTGATGAACATATCGTCACCTAAGAACTGCTTCATTCCATCTCCAGTTGAGAAAATTGAGTGTAAACATTTGAGTCTACCTTTCTCCATCTATAAAAACTGCTTTGTAAAATGATTAGATCTCTGCTGACAGGTTGAATTTCACTTATTTCTTTTGTCATGTGAGGCATTCCCAAAAGTTGGTCCATGAAACATGGACATT
>BMAT01002171.1:302127-312825 GCA_019649035.1 Elysia marginata | reverse complement strand
CCCCCCCCCCCCTGATATTTGAGGTGCTCCACTGAGTATAAAACATAACTTGTATTTTTGTTTTTACACAAAATGCTTCTCTCAGAGCGATTGGTGAGTGGCACTGATAGAAAACAAGTAGGTCAATTTGGAGCTTATTTGTACAACCTTTACAGACAGATGACAAATGCCAATGGAAGGCCCCAATGCTTCATTTCTAGTATATCATCAAATGTTTTTATTGGCATCTAGCTAGGTTCATGAACAAATGTAAAGTAAGTTCATATTCACGTCCAATGTCCTTCCCTATCCCCCAAAGCTCCCAGCAACCTCAATTTCAGTGTCTGACAGTCATTATTTATTGACATTTTTGCCTTTCAGTAAAAAAAAGTGTTAAAGCCACTTAAAACCTTTTTTGGAGCATTTAGATTTTAATTTATAGAAAATGCACTATATACCACAAATAAACAAGCACATAGAGTTAAACAGGGATTCATTCTACAAAACACAAAGTAAAGTATCATCAAACTTTATTGAACTTATTATTTTTGGAACTTTGTTGGACATTAAAACTGAACTTATTAAATATGAAACAAAAATTTCATTGTAAACATTAGACTCATAACAAGAATTGGCACTTTCCAAAATACTAATAAGTGTAAAGAATATGACACAAACTTGATCGTGGAGCGAATGAAGGCTGAGAATCCAACATAGCTCAGTTTACTATACTGATAATAATCCAAAAAGAAATTTTCAAATTTCTCTAGGCCTAGGTACAAATTGGTAATCCTTGGCTTTGAGGTATTCAAAAAAATCTTTCTTTTAATGATAACAGGTAAAGAAATATCAAAATATTTTCTGACTAAATTGTTAACTTGATTTTAAAAAAGTACATTGTCTGATTATACTAAATCATTACACATGCAGAAAAAAGCAGAAACTTTCCATACCTTTAAAAAAGGTTATATAGCCCATCAAGATTGATAATTAAGTCTTCAAATGCTGATTTTTTGCTTTAATCCATGCGTTGATGGTATTTCTAATAAAAAAATTAATTGATAAGTATCAAGTTAGAAATATGCAAAAATGAAAGTTGGTGCCCGAAAAAAAAAACCAACAATATATGTTAAAAGTTACAAGTCATATAATCATCATCTAGATTTCCAGGACAGTCAAAAGAATTTATTCATAAATCTTGCAGCAACTGTTCTTTAAAGAACTTGACCATGAAAACATTATGGCACCTGGTGTCCAGAGGTAAACAATATCATAATTAGTCAGTTGAGCAGATCAACAATTCTGGTTTAAATAAGGCAGCCTTTCTTCAAGATGATGTTCGCATATTGTTGACATTCACTGAGAAGAGCAAAAACACACAAAAAAATTAGCTTGTTGAGATAGGTAATTTTTTGTTAACTTAAGTTTGTCAACATACTGCAGAAAAATGACAAGAAAATTTTTTGTACACCTTAGAAATTACAAAGACACCACAGTGACACTTTTTAAAACTAAAACAAACCACTAAAATTTCTGAAAAAAAAGTACATTAACATGCAGCCCTAATCTGATACTTTAAATTTTAAAACGTATGTCTTAAATGAAAACATGTATTTTAAAGTAAAGAGTGTTTTATATAGCGCTTATCCACTGACATGCTATAAGCGCTTTACATGGGATCCTCCACACGCCATTACCAATCAAAGTACCTTCTGAACTCATAGAGAAGCAGCAAGTAAAGCACATCATTGTACCTTTCTGACAAGATCTTTCATTGCCTATAGTTGGTTACTCCTTTAAAGCATGATTGAGGCAAAGAAATGTGTGTAAATAGCCTTTCTCAAGAAATTGGCGTCAAACTGCCGAAAGCAGGACTCAAACCCCGACCTCTCAGTCCAAAAGCCAAGCGTCTACCACTAGACCACTAGTATTTCCTGCCACCTTATTTTCCATTTACTCAATACCATGATGAATACCACATTTTTGGTTTCTTTTAAAAAATATTATTTATATATTTGGACTACTTAAATGCCAGCTCACAATCAAACCTAACAAAGATAAATGTAATGAATAACGGCAGTAGCACTTTTAAATGGAGGCGGGGAGAGGCTGTTAATTATGAAAGATACAACATACCCTGTGTGCACAATGGCAAAAGCTTTCTTAGCTCTCTCATAGAAGGCAAACCTCTCTACAGATTCTATTTTAACCTGCAAAAAAAAAGAAAAAAAATTCAAAAGACAACATTAATCTCTTCTTTAAAAATAATGCTGTCAGATTTTGTTCAATTACATTGACCACAGTAATTGTACCAAAGAGTTTTTAAATGGTTAAGATATATAATTGACACTAATGGAGCTTGCTTAGGTCTAAAGTATTCTTGTAAACTTCTGTACAGCTGCCATAAAATGACTTGTCAACTTGGTTAGTTTTTAAATGTTGTTTTAAGTTTTTCAAAGGAAGCCAAACTGTCTTAGATCAATGCAAATGAGTTGAATCACACAAACTTTAATTTGAGAAAGTGCCTTTAACTTTACTTTTCAGTAAATTTATTCATTTGTTTTTTTCTGAATTTTGCATGTACAGAAGTTCTAATTTCCTCTAAAAAAATTCTGAATATTCCAAGTTTGGAAGTTTAATATAAAACAACTCTCTTTACACGAAACCTCAGAAAAGCATTACTTAAATACTTATATTTTGACACTAACAAACAAAAATATCAACAACAAAACATGGGGGGGGGGGGNAAATGCCACATTTGCAAGTCTCTGTTAACATATCTCTATGAGTTTTATTGATCATGTTAACAGACTCAGTCTCAGCAACATTGTTTTTTTTTAAAAAGCCCTCATTTACAATCCCTTGCTGTTGCTTCAGGAATGGCAAGGCTTAAACACCATCCACCCTAGCACCCCGACCTCACAGTTTGGAGTATTGTAAACCCTAGAATCAAAACCTCTATCCAAAAATCTTGAGGCAATCTTTTCCTGTACACTTGAGGTGTTAACAAGTTGGCTCTGGTTTCTTGCCTAGCAAAGTGCGACGTCAATTTTATTTGAGTTACTTGACATGCTTGTTTCTTATATGAACTAGATGACTCTTTAGCCCTGTATTTAAAAAAATGTGCCCCCCGCCAAAAAAAAAAAAAAAATTAACAAAAGTGTTTCAGAATCATTTTTTTTACACTGACCACAAAGCCTGTTATGCCTGGTAGATAGGATTGGAAGAGAGCAAGGCAAAATCAAAACAATCTTTAATGACAACATTTAACATTATATATATATAGATATCTCTTCATAGTTGTTATTTCTAAACATTTTAACTCTTTCCTTTGATGTAATTTAATTGTGACATGGTCTGTAAAGTAAATTTCTTGAAAAAAGATGAATAAATGATTATTATTATTATTATTATTATTATTATTATTATTATTATTATTTTGACCATAATTATTATTCAATAACTTCTAAAATATGCTTTGAAAAGATGCCATTACAAGATGTTTTGTCAATTTTCAATCACTTTATATATTTAAGGGGGAAGTCAAAATATTTACAGAATAACTCTCCTCACAAGAGAGGCCATAAATCATTTGGCCGTTACACCTGCGCTGTATGGAAATCTGAGCATGTTGAATATTTCAGCAGCATGATACTGCCCCAGTGCTTGCCTTATTGCCTGAATGAACACTGTCCAGACACCAAGACAGATTTTTTATCCCTTTCATCCCTTCCACTTGTCTAATATGCTAATCACAAGAAGACTGTCAGGTCTGATTGTATGGTGTGTATGGCCCACAAGTACAATACCAGCACAATGGCATAAACAACAAGACTTTTGATTTTAACAACAACTTTCGTCATTGTACATGAAGATGGTATGTTCTATAAGCTTAAAAATACACAGCAAGTGTCACAGAGTGTCCTTGAATTGATAACTTACACATCTTTAACAATGCTCTAATGTACTTAATCAACGCAGGTTACTTACTTTGGCCTTTTCTGCTTCATCCAAGATTGCCTGGTACGTATCCCATATAGGCGTTGGCAGATTCTTTTTTTTATCTGATGGTTCTAACTCCATTTTTGCTACCTTGAAAATGAGGAGGAAAAAAATGCAAAAGATCTGTATTAAATTATATTGGTTTGATGAGGAATGAGACAACACTTGATAGACCAAAAAAATGAAATTTTCTAAACTTATCAATAGAGGTCTGTCACACACACACACACAAAATAAAATATGTATATATATTAAATAATTAGAATTTTGCTCCTGTTAAGTCACATCCTACTTGCCTTTTTAAATTCAAAACAAGTGCCACTTAAGTTTTAATTCCATTAAGGCTGCTTTCGTTCTCTGAAGTTAAAAAAAATCTGCCAAGTAATTTATTGGTAGCCTACTGCTCTGAATGTCACAGAAAAAGTTACCTTTAATTGCAATCTCACTGCATAATATATTTAATGCATAATTCAGTATGACTGAAGTGAAGGTGAACTGCTATATTTGGGACATTGTAAGAAAATGTTTGTAATTTTCAAAATTTAATAGGACTTTATTGCTGCAAGAGCAAGTACACTTTAACTTATAAAATTTGAATAAAGAATACTGACAACTTGCTTTGAACTCTTTTGTAAAAATATAAGACATTAAAAAAAAAATTTTCCTGCTAGATCCCAAAGAGGAATTATCTATCAAATCTTTCCAGCTATGCCTCAGCAATTGAAGTTTTGAAGAAAATAAAAGCATAGCAAAATAATCGAAACTAAAGACTAAAATATATGTTGCAATATCATATAAAGGGGCCGAGTTGTAGAATTTGGCCATTTACAGCTATAATGTCAATTATTTGAAAGCTCCTTGAAAGCTACATCAGACAGCAAAAGGACTTATTTTGATTTCTCTTAGAGACCAGAATTAAAGCATAAAGTGGAAGATGAGGAAATGAGTGAGAACCTTGTTAAGAAAACATGTAAAAAACACAATTTAAGATTTTGTATTACAAAGGATTTAATTTTAAAGAGATCATTAAACCATCTTCTACAACAAAAAATTTTTTTCCAGACAACATTTCAATGGTTTTGTGCTTGTATATATGATAAAATAAAAATCAGTTTTCATTAACAAATTACCGAGAAATTTGTTTGTAAAACTTTGATCTTTTGACAGGATATGTCAATGCTTTCATTTATTCATCATCGCAATTTCACCCAATTTATGATACTGATACTATGGTACAAGATGTATACCAAAAACTCACAGGGCATTCGACATATTGATCAAGGGGCAACAGTTGCATTATGCCTCTTAATAGTTCCGCTGCTCCAAGACCTGTTAAATGGTAAAACGTTTTTTTCTTTATTAGATCACATCACAAGAACACGAAAAAAGCATAGTTGAGGCAGAGGAAGTGACAATTAAAAATTTAATTGTTCATGTTTTCATAAAAATCTTTTGGGTTCAAATCAGGTATCAATCATTTCCACTCCCACCTATTTACATTATTATTGCCATATTTCTATGGCAGGTTTGGAACATGAGCACGAGTTGATTATTGGAAAAGACCTGGGTTATTGCACCCATATTATCATTTGCATAGAAAACAGCCAGGGTGAAGCAGATAGAGACCTTCCATGATCTTTAAAGATGCTTTTGATTTGAAAAAAAAAACAACACATGCTTCTTTTTTATTGGGGAAAAGTAGAGGGGGGTACTTTCCATTCTACAGCTTATGTTTTTGTTATACAATTTCATTTCCAACCCATTTTAAATTATCTGGCTGGGCTAAACTATTTTATAAGCAATATCCATCTTCCTATACTCCTATTAGCAATTAGCAGGCTTAGATGCAGGTACATTGCATATAAACACAAAGGTTTTAAAAGCTAATGTCATCTATAGGTCTATTTTCACAAATAAACATTAAATATTCTATTATATTATAATAAAATTTAAAAAAAATAGTTGGAGATGGTTTGATTCATGTTGCCTTTTAATATACTCCATAAAGTCCACCTTTATCTTCTCAAATATATATATTTAAGAAAGGAAAATTTTGTATAAAATCACCATCTGCTCTCAAATGACGAGGTCCGTGGGTACACACAGATGCTGTTGGAAAGTGAGCATCTGCCAATACTAAAAAGTCAGAAAGAAGGAAAAAAAATCATTAACACTAAAGCAACATCATGGCAGTATCCAGTGCTGTATGCTAACTGCAACATAATCGCTACAAACAAAACGCAAATTTTGCAGGCCATTAGTAGGCCAAAAGGGTAATGCATAGTGAAATTAAAGAGCCAAGATCAGCCTATAGACCAACCAACAGGAAATTTATTCAGTATTCAGTTTAATGATTATGCATGTAATGTAAACGCACAGCTGGTGTTCTTTAGACATAACACTACCGTACTCAAAGACAAAGAATAAGATGTTGAAATCACAAAACGAGATTACTAACAATTTTGTTCTAAAGTACTAATTTCAAATTGTGGTATTTTATGAATTTAGCTAAACAACAGAAAATATCATTCTAGCAATGCCAGCATAAATTGATATTCATTATCTAGATGAATTAATACTGCCTGGACCCCAACAATGTTCAGAAATAGTCTTTTTTTTTTGCTGGGGTGTTTTTTTATTGTAGATGTTAGTGCTGTTTAAAAAAAAATTAAAGTTAAAAATGTAGGCCCTACTAGTACTGGAAAAATTAGGAATTCCAAGAGGCTATTTCTAACTGCACCTTTATTTCCAAATTGAATTGTGTATAATACTTTTTACAAATATATTTAGAGTCCTCCACCGCCGAAGGCAGTCTCATGACTTTACATATTTACCCCAGCAGGCCTATACACACCAGAGCCAATTCAACTCATATTTCAACCTGTTAGGCGCTCAAATACTGACATTCCACAAAATTCAAACACTGCCTATAGCCAGTACCCGTTTTACAGGTGGGTGGACTGGGGAAAGTTAGGGTAAATTGCTTTCCCAAGGCAATTGCAACATGACATGGTCGGGAATCTAACCCACAACCTCCAGATCGCAAGTCCGACGCGCTAACCACTCTGCCACGCTGCCCCTAATTAAATTACAATGGAGGTTCTAATACCATTAGTGATTTAACCAATTCTTTGGAAAACTGTATGCTTTCAAATTCTGGAGTCTATAAAATGCAAATAATCAGATACTTGCTTAGTAACACAGAACATCTATAAAGCTCAAAGGATCATCAAAAACAGAATCATTCAAGTCAAATATTGGAACACCTCAAGGCCTGTCTTATTCATTGTCTCCTTAGAACATGCGCTCAAAAACATACGGAAGATCGAGACACTCTACACTCAAAACACTTTAGAACTGGCATACGCAGACGACCTTGAATTTGTTTCAACAACTGACTTTGTAGACATAGAAACAATTCAAAAAGAGTTAGCAGACTTCAGGTTAAATGTTAATACCAACAAAACTGAATACACACTTGTTCAAAAAGACGGAGAAGATTGGAAAAAAGTGAAGAAAGTAGGCTCATTGCTGGGAGATACAGAAGATATTGAAAGAAGGATACAATTATCCAACTTTGCTCTACAGAAGCTGTCAAGCATCTGGATAAGGAATGACAAGATGAAACAAGTAACAAGACTAAACCTATACCGAGCGCTCGTGAAGTCAATACTTCTGTATAACTCCGCAACATGGTCTCTGACAAAGCAAGAAGAACACAAATTAAACACTTTCCACCACAGGCAATTAAGAACAATCCTCAATATCAAATATCCCACATTTATCAAAAACAATGCTCTTTATCAGAAGACAGGTGAAACTCCCATATCTTTAACTATTCTCGAAGCGCGATGCCGACTTTTCATTCATATTTTAAGACAGGCCATCAATACACCACCCAACGTTGCAATGACTAAATACTTCAAGACTGAGGGAAGCAAACAACGATACCGACCAAAAACATCGATTGTGACTACACTACGACGAGACCTCAAGAGTCACAACAGCGATCACTGGCCAACTAGATTCATTCAATTAAAGACCTTGACCACCTTTGCGACATAGCACAGAACAGATCCGACTGGAAGCACCTGACGACAGCAATATATATACAGATCAGCCCAGGCAGAGACGTCAGTTGACGTCGCAGCGGACAGGCATTAACTGACTAACTAACTATAAAATGCATATATTTTAATTGACTCAAACAGACCCCCATATATAGACTAACCTAAATTGTTCGATGAATAGTAGGGGTGTGCTCCATCTAGTCGAGCAATGTTCTGGGCTGTGTGAAAAGTTGCCTATCTTTTTTTCTGTCCTCATGCATTGTGTTTATCTTAGTATCTATGTACATGTGTTAAATTTATGGCAGTCTAAATTTAAGTTCATATACCTATCTGCATCTCATTCAATTACCATTCTTGTGTCGATTTCTCTACCTCTTTCCCATCTTCTCTTTACTTATCTCGTTCCCTAAAACGGTTATCTTCATAATTATATTTATAACCCTTCATTTCTATACCCTCGTCCCTATCCTGTGTATTTCATATTACTTTCACCAAATTACCCTCTCTTGAGCTTTATGCTCTCTCATTATCACTATGACTATATCCGTTTTGTTTCACCGTCTGTCTTCCCCTCCTCCTGACTCTGTAAATCTGTTTTCTGTCTGTTCCTCCCTCTAACCTGTTCTTAACCAAGAATAGAGCATTTTTTTTTTCAAATATAAAAAAATAAAGTCAGAATTGCAGGAGGATATATAGAGAGGGTAACTTAAGATGTGATAAGATCTATCATAAAGTAAAGAGCACTAAGCAGTATGGAAAAGTATTAAATTGTAAATGTGGCTGCATAATCTAAAATTGATTTCATGTTAGGCCCCCAACAGTCTAAATTGAATTATTATGAGAAAAAACGTGCTTAAATATATACGATAACGCAGCCTGTGTAAAGGCAGAAGCTGCTTATCTATGAGGTACTTGCATTGAAGAATATGAAGCCCAATTGTTGTCTTGTTTGCGTCATTTAACAATTGTCGCGGTGACAAAAGGTCGTTTTGCGAAAAAGACAACTTTTGGTGCACAAATATTTTACTCTGTTAATATTTTACAGTGTATATTAATTTTGAAAAGGTCACATTTAATTCTAATATAACTAGCAAAAAGCAGTGGATTTATTGATATTAAAAGCAAAGTATAATTATAGACACTCTCAAGACTTCCATCATCAGTACAAAGTTTCCACTTTTTGAAATTCATGTCAGAATCACTCGCGACATAATGGGTTTTGTGCTCTAAATATTGTGTCCTCTTAAAATTATTTGTGTTCAAAATGTTGCTTTCAGCCCATTGCACATTTCAAGCAAGATTATTCGAAATGGTTATAGTTCTGAAAGATTTTATTTAGCCTCAAAGCCTGACATGACATCACTCGCGACACATCACACGACCTTTTGTCACAGACACAATTACGCAATCGATCAATGCTAAAAGTAAAGTGTGTTTAAAATTACGCTCAATAGTAAAATGCTTAAAAGCACATTACATGAGTTCCCTGAGGGACCATAATACTTACTATAGCTAATGATATACTTTCTGAACACAGAAGCATCAGTTAAAAAGCATGCAGCTCTTGTACACTGACAAGACCTTTCTCTGGCCAAAACCAGGTTCATTTAACGCCTCAGTGAGGCCTTTCTCTTGGAGCGACGACCTGCCAAGTCAGGAATCAAAGCCCAGACTTTAAAAGACCCATAATACAATGTGTTGAGCCTCCACAACAAAGCCACACTAGATTTTAAAAATATAACCATTTGACTCTACAAGAACCCCCAACAAGCTACCAACTCTGATAAAATGATTACTTTTCCCCAGCCAAGACAGAGTGCTCAATGATAGGCACTTTTTATGATTTCGAGTATTTAGTCTAGATAGATTGCTGCGATTATCTGCATTTTGATGTTTGTGTTGGTTTGACTTTTTCGACCATTCATTACTTCATACAATCCCTTAATAAACAGAAACACCCCTGTTAATTTTCCAATTCAAGTCTCGTCACAGCTTGAGACACAGAAAATGCAGCCACGAAGGTGGTTTGTCTCAATTTCTAAGCTTAACTTTATACAAACTTTCATTCTGACCAATGATCATAGCCTCAAGAACCAAAGGTATGCTTTAAAAGGGTGGGGACTGTGCTAAGTCACTTCTTAAGTCAGATATTGTGTAAGCACACACTCCATGATATTTAGAGAGCAAACAGTCGCGTTTCCACAGGAGTTGCATGGAAACCTAAAATTACTCGCAGCAAGTCCAAAAGAGTTGGGTGTCTGGACTTTAAATCTGAGGAAACACATTTAAAAGGTACCGTAAAATTTTCTCTATTTTTAAAACTATTTACCTTCCCCATATGTCGATATTTACACACACATTGAACGCCCTGGGTCATTTTCAACCCATAAATTTTATAGAAAAATTAATGTCGTGTGTTGTTTTTTACCCACATTTTTTCCGAGGGGAAATAACTGTCGTAACCACTTTGAGTTTGAAGAAACATTAAAATAGTGAGTACACATTAATAACATGTAGTTAGTAGTAGTAGGAGCACTAGCAGTAGCCTAAGTAGTAGTAGTAGTAGTAGTACTAGTAGTAGTAGTAGTCAGAGAAACTTAGTGGTAGTAGTTGTCGTAGTAGTAGTAGTAGTAGTAGTAGTAGTAGT
>BMAT01002171.1:255043-270808 GCA_019649035.1 Elysia marginata | reverse complement strand
TATCGTCCTATCTTCATTCACCATTAGACTTGCAAAAATGTCACCAAAGTCTATTACTGCATAATCTTTATCATCAAACTTATGCCTGTCAGTTCGCATTTGATTGGACCGGCTCTGTGGCCAGGCCTAGCGGTAAGACACTCGCTCAGAGATCGGGAGGTGTGGGTTCGATCCCTGGCCGAGTCAAACCAAGGACTTTAAATTTGGTATTAGCAGCTGATCCGCCTATTGTCTGGCATTATGGATTTAGTGCTAAGTCTGGTCGGCCCGGTGTCAGGATAATGTGAATTGGTGTGGTGTATGCAAACGCTCCTTACACCACAATGTAGCAGCACGGTTTCAATTGTCCTAAGCGCCGTCTCTGATATAACCTTGTAGTTGAAAAGAGACGTTAACGTTCAAACAACCTTACAATCGCATTTGACTGTATTTGACATAACTGTTTGACTGTTAACATCTAGACTGGAAATGTTCTTCAACTTCTGATATACAAACTGCCAGAGATCTCTATAATTTCTTTGCTGATCCTTGCTCATTAAGGTCTTTGCAAGCCGCTCTCAAACCTGCAAAGACTCGTATGTGCGAGGAATGTTTATTTCAATCGACAATATCCATGATAGAGGTAAAGTAACACGTCGAGTGATTCCTCACTGGTATGTGATCCTTATCGTGAATCCAAACGACCCCCCGCAAAATAAATTTTTTTTAATCGGTCTTCAAATGAGATTTTTTTGCTATTTGTTTATTAGTGCTATTGAGCACCATAGTTAATGGGATTAAAATATCGAGAGATTAAGACTTTTTTTTTTTAGCAAACTCAGAGAGGTACAGCAGTTTTTATAAAAGCTCATCAGGCGCGAACTTTACAAATATCAAGACAAATGGTTATAAAGATAAATGTTAATAATTATTGTAAGTTGCGCAGAGTCTGTAATCTTTTTTTTTCATTTTCTAATTTATGCGGAGAATTGACCTTAATCCGTTTCAATGTAAATATTGATTAGAGTAGCCCATCGAACACCCACCCCGTGTTGATGCATGATTTGATTTAATGAAGCTTAACAGTCCATTATCTTGTATAAATGTACAGCCTTCTGCGTCTCAAGTCCAACGACTCTGCAGCCTCTCGTATCTTCGCTAAAAGTTGTGCTCACTGGGCAGTTGTATGTTGTGGGCGATGTCACTCAGGTGGATGGTTGGTTAGGTTGTTTGAATTTTAACGTCTCTTTTCAACTACAAGGTTATATCAGAGACGGCGCTTAAGACAATTGCAAGCGTGCTGCCACACTGTGATGTAAGGAACGCTTGCATGCACCACACCCAGTCACATTATCCTGACACCGGGCCGACCAGACTTAGCACTAAATCCATAATGCCAGACACTAGGCGGATCAGTTGCTAATAAATAACAATTTTAAAGTCTTTGGTTTGACTCGGCCGGGGATCGAACCACGCACCTCTCGATCTCTGAGCGAGTGTCTTACCGCTAGGCCACAGAGCCAGGTAGTTGAGGTCGTGTTGGTTGCTCAGTTAAATTTCATTGTTTTCTAATCGTAAAAGGTCTTTGGTTAGGACAACTGGCATAGTTGTGAGAGGTCTTCGTCTAAAATTTTCTCTTTGCGGGAAGAAAAAGCCAGCTATCGCTTTGATAGCTAACACTACAGTCCCTTATCAATAAAAAAAAAATTGAAAACTACTCCACCAAAACACCACTAAACTTGCTCTCTGGCCGACCTCAACCTTGTTAAAACATGTGACACACTTGCTCATTCCAAGCATCAGATATTCATATTTCGTACCAATTACTATCGATCTACAGTAGAATCTTCACTATGCCGTATCTTGCTTTGAAATTAATATTTTGGAAAGGCTCTTTGGATACCGCAATCTTACATCGATCAGTGTTTATAAAATGAGAAGAAAATAGGCACCAAGAGAGCTAACACACCCTTTCTAATAAAATACTGATTGAAAATACATTGTTATCCAAAGCGCTTTGAGGGAACAAATCCGTTTAGCACAGTCATGATAAGAATACGCATCGAAAATGTTTTCCCTTTTTGTTTTACCTCTGCACTATCCCACTTTATATATTGTGCTTTGAAAATAATGTAAAAAGTGCATGCACTAATAGGACGAATCAAACTAGGCGCTCAAGTAGTAACACTTTGCGAGTCCATTTCTCCTATAAGATAAGGTCTTGACATCGGAAACATTATCAAAAGGGGAACTCTAAACAAAAAGTAGGGCGGTTAAAAAGGGCACAAGCATTTAGATATCGTCGTTTTGATGAGAGCGATAAACCAAAGGGTCGAGATGATTTCTCACGTGATAGTCGGTGTAGAAGCTGACCTTTGGTAAAAAAAAAAAAGTCTCGGTCACACCAACAGATAAGTAATCGGTATTGGTATACGATCCTAGGTATTGCGCATACATAATAATCATCTATTGCTAAAGAAGGTCACAAATCAGACAAGGGTGAACTAAACTTTCGTACTGTATACCGAGAGTGCCCGCAGATATCAGTTCTGATGCTGGCTTGACCATTAGTACAATGGGTGACTGAAAATTCCTATCTTTATGACCACTGTTTGCAAACTAATCATGCCATAGTCGAAATTTATATACGAAATAAAAGCTGAAAAACGTCCTCTTGAAGAATCTATCTTTGCATTTCCAATAAGTTGCCGTAGCTGTGAACACAGGGGCCCTAATGATCAAAAAGTTCTTCAAACACGGCTATAATTCAGATTGCTGTCCTGTGCACCGCCTTCACACACCAACCTCAGTTTTATTTCTATAAATGCAATGATTTCCTTTCCGTTATTCTTTAACCATGAAGAAATTTTTATATTAATAAAATTCCGGCAGAGACAAGACTGGCCTGTAATGAGGATGAGGTAGGACCTCATAGATTCCAAGTGGAACTGTGTCATCTTGAGATTATCTATCGACGGTTGTGTGAATGAGCGTTGCCATCATCAACAATGACATTATTGCCTTAGTCATGATGCATACACGTTCCCATCAATTAAATTGATTTCAGCAACATCATGCTGTTTAACACGATGGCTTTTACAGAATATTTTGTCTGCTTTCACATAGTTTTCAGCATCTGTCATAGCGATGAGTCGACCGCATTGAGGTTGTTTTGCCGACTTCTACACAAGCATCAACACACTCCGTATTTCAATGAAAATCAACTAATGAATTCCCTCCATGAGAGTGACCGCGCTGGGATCTGCTTGTAGTTCCTCTGTCTTCATTGGGGCAGACAGTTCGAGGCTTCGGTCTTCTAAGCATGTCTGTATCTAGCATCTTACATCAACCTGCGAGGGAGCGGGAACTCAACCCTAACTGTACAAGACCCTGTTTATGCTCACCCGATGCAAACAATGCAATCATGCAAGTCAGCCCGCCCAATCTAAAGCAGTTGATCTCGGATCTGGATATAATCGTTCTTGCCTGCAAGCGATTCGCTTCAAAGAGGAAGTTTTAAGAAAAGGAACGATAATTTTGCGCTATAATCGCATTCCCAATTGTATTGAGTGTAGGGTTGAGTGGGAAATACCATGATTCTAGCGTCAAGTTATCGTGACGTGAGGAGGGGTAGAGCGTTGGACTCTCTTGACCGTGAGTTACTGTTCATCGTTTGGCGCTGCGGTTTAGTTTGATACAAGACAACCTTGCAATCTATATCAAGATTTTACACCGTTCATTTTATATCCACGTCTGAAAAAAGCAACAAGTCGCATTGAATTGGCGATCCAGCTTTACCGCACGTTGCTTCGAAACAAGTACTTTGGTATTCGCAATTATGTCGCCAACATTCGAACACGATTAGTATGTGAAGTTTTCAGCCTTTAATCCCGTATGTGACGTAACAGTACCATGTAGCATGTGGCCTGGAGAGTTGAAAGTTTGCATAAAAGAACACGCATCGAACAATGTAGTACAGCTTTGCCATAATCAGCTTTAGCCTTCACGCTACAGTATTATAATGGGCTTCATAAATGCATAAATGTTGCACCAAATTCTAATGCGGTGAGATAATAAGCTCACCGGACATCATAAATATTAAACGCCTTCTTTTAAAGGCTATCAAGCGATAAGATTGGTAATGCAATTATAATTGTGGGCCTTGAGTACAAAGTACATGATATGTTCAGTATAAAGTTATTATTCTTTTTAACAAACTTGTCTAAAAAATGATTGAAGCAAGCATAGCAAAGCAGAGCCATCCATAAAGCGTAATTGTATCAAATCATATCACAGGCTTAAATTGTAAACTCTCTCTGTCTCTCTGTCTCTCTCTCTCTCTCTCTCTGTCTCTCTCTCTCTCTCTCTCTGTCTCTCTCTCTCAATCTCTCTCTCTCTCTTCCTCTTTTTGTTTGTCTCTGACTTTTTACTTTTATTCTAAATAGAATTTCTCTCTGTTGTCATTTTCGTATTTGTTTTTAAATCTTTTAATCTAAGCAAAGAAAGGTTAATTTTCCTAAACACAACTGCTCTGAGGTGGTTGTTATATTAGGAAATAAAGAAGAAAGGCTGGAGGGCTTTTTCTACCTCCCCATCACACCATTCAACCGTGCTATCTTTCTCTCATACTGGTCGTAGTCTCTTACCCAAGAGCCTGCATTCCATTCCGGTTCACGATGATGTTTTCTACACAAGTTTACCTCTAAAGGACAAGCATTGTCACGCAACCTCCCTTTCGCCAGGGAAATTTCTCCTAACTCTACGAAAATGGCAATATGATTCAAGCTTAAATACCGTGGCCGTTACTGTTAGTCTACTGTCTGACTTCCCTCGATATTTAGTGTAGCGCGATTAACACCCCCATTCCATCCACAGAGCTAGGGAAAACTTTCTAGTCTTAGTCTCCAGATTAAGTGCAGTATGACTGGACAAATAATCAACAACTACAAAGACTAGTTGACACCAATAATTGCTCCGTGCACCAAAGCTAATCTGTTCTTTTCTTTCACGCACACACAACCACAGAAAATATTTTTTTTAATACAGTGCTCTTCTCTCTTGGGCAATCGATTCAACTTCCGTACAAAAAGATATCAAAATTAGGTTTTAAAATAAAGCTATCCACACACACACTTAAATAAAAAAAAATTGCTCTGAGGAGAGCATTATACTAAGAAAGGAAGAAGAAAGGAGGGGGAAGGGGCGTTTTTAACTCCTTATTAAACCATTTGACCGAGTTTAAGATAAAGCCATCCGCTCTTTTGCACTTAACAAGTTTGCAAAAACTGAAATCGTTTGTTCAAAAAAAAAACAAAGTAAAACAAGATGATAAAAGCCGATTGAATACTCTGGGAGCTACAAATTGTTTTTGTCTTTCTACGTCTTCTTTCTCTCAAATGCTAGATGTTAATTTTTATAACTTAAAAATTTTTCTTACGGCTCCACACAAAATTGTCTAGAATCATCTCGCAAAGTAACTTCCCGTGACGAAATAAATAGTAATCATGTGAACGACAGGCAATGATATAAGAAAATAACATTTTTTTGACAACAATGTACACAATAACAGCTTAGAGGAAGAAATCGACTAAGATTTATCCGGAAGGTATAAGATAGAATAAGTCTACCTTCATTAATAAAAATCAAACTATAGAAGAACATGAAAACGTTATAACTTTTCACGTTCACACATCTTTATGCAATCACACACAGACCTCGTCTAGGCCTAAAGCCGGCCACGGACATTGGCATGGGTTGAGACCGCATCTTAAATTGATGCAAGAAATGCATTGATAATATTTTTAGCGATGTTGCAAACACAATGTTTTCTTCCATCTGCCCCAATCTGTTTTTACGAGTCGATTTTCTTGACACTTTTTATGTCATCAAATAAAGATCAACAAGACCTGGTTGCTCCAAGTTTGAATTTTGTTTTTGTTCGAGTCAACAAAGAAAGACAGATAGGGAGGAGAGACAGTCAGACAGAGAAGAAAAAAGGACGGAAAGAGGGGAAACAGAGAGAGAGAGAGAGAGAGAGAGAGAGAGAGAGAGAGAAAGGTGGGGTGAGAGAGGAAGTAAGAGACTGGAGGACAGGCACAGAGAAAAACAATCACATCACAGGCGCAGATGTAGAGAGAGAGAGACAGAGAAAGGAGCAGATAAAAACTAGGAAAGACGAAGGGATAAATAGTAAGAGACTGAGGGACATAAAGAGAGAGAGATAGAGTGAGAGAGAGAGAAAGGGACATAGAGAGAGACTAAGAAAGACAGAGAGATACAAATGGAGAGACGGAGTTAGAGGCACTGAAAGAGAGGCAAAGACAGAGGCAGAGAGGCAGACAGAGAGAAGTGTAAAGACAGAGAGGCTGAATGGGAGGCAAAAAGAGACTGTAGAAAACAGAGATACACAGATAGATACTAAGAGACACAAATGGAAACAGAAATAATCTGTGAAGTGCGAATAACAATGAAAGACATAGAGATATTAACAGAAAGAGATAGGGGGGGGGGGGAGAACAGAGATGAACACTGAAAAAGATAGTGAGAGGCTGAGAGGGGCTGAGAAAGACAGAGAGCTAGACTGAAAGGAAGTCCGCGATAAACTGAGCAAGAGAGCGACATTAAGGGTTGACAGAAAGAGATACTGAGAAGCATAGATACACATAAAGAGAGAGAGATAGATAGAGAGAGGAAGAGAGAGAGAGAGATAGGGGGTGAGAGAGGAAGCAAGAGACTGGAGGACAGGCACAGAGAAAAACAATCACATTTCAGGCGGAGATGTAGAGAGAGAGAGACAGAGAAAGGAGCAGATAAAAACTAGGAAAGACGAAGGGATAAATAGTAAGAGACTGAGGGACATGGAGAGAGTGAGACAGAGAGAAAAAGAGAGAGAGAGAGAGAGGGAGAGAGAGAGAGGAATTCCTACATAAACCGACAGGGAGGAAGAAAGGAGTGAAAGGTATACAGCGGAAGAGATAGACAGAGACAGAGCGAGCGAGAGACAGAGAGAAACAGAGAGAGACAGAGAGAGAGAGAGAGAGAGAGAAAGAGCGTTGAACACAGGCTTTGATCTTTACGAAATGGGTCTGTCAATGCCCTTGTGTTTAAAAACATGCGAAATTTCTCCGAGAAAAATATATGTTGTGTATGTAGATCTACGTAGGCCCTATAGGTAGCGCTTCTGTGCAGCTAGAGTTGGGTTTTTTTTTTACCCAAATACGG
Source organism: Elysia marginata (assembly GCA_019649035.1). Classification (NCBI taxonomy): domain Eukaryota; kingdom Metazoa; phylum Mollusca; class Gastropoda; family Plakobranchidae; genus Elysia; species Elysia marginata. The sequence continues at coordinate 263,608 of BMAT01002171.1, read as the reverse complement.
TTATGGAGCACAAAACATGTAGTAGGGATGACTATACAACAAGCAAGGTTTTTTTTGTTTTGTTTTCGAAAACTTAAGAAGTAGTAAAAATCAACGTCTAGTCAATCAGATAATTTAAATTCAATGATAGATTGGTAAGTTGGTGGACAGACGCATAAAATATAGAGGAAAGAAGTTGGATAAACGGGCAGAAATGAATAAAGGAAGAAAGATACAGGCACAGGCTGAAAAAAATTATGGGTGGGATTTTGAGGAAGAGAAAGAAAGATGGGCTCACCGAAGCAAAAAAAAAGGGGGGGGGAGAGATGGAGAGTGAGAGAGCGCGAGAGAGTATGAGAGAGATTGAAATATATTGGGAGAAACAGAGAGAGAGAGAGCGAGAGAGTTATAGAGAGAGTAAGAGAGAGAGAGAGGTTGAAATATATTGGGAGAAAAGAGAGAGAGAGAGAGAGAGAGAGAGAGAGAGGATGGCAAAGAGGAATGTGGAGATAGGGAAAGAGAAGCAGAGAGGCTAGATATGGCGAGACAGAGTTAGATAGTCAGTGAAAAAGATGGAGAGACAATGGGAGATAGAAAGAGAAATGAAAAACAGGAAGAGATATGGAGAGACAGTTGGGGACTGACAAAGAGGCAGAGAGGAATGACAGAATGACAGAGTGACAGAAAGACGGTAAGAGACGGAGGGAAGAATGACAGTGAGAGGCGGAGAGACAGACAAAGAGAAAGACAGGCAGAGACAGAGATACAGAAAGAGACAGGGGATGCAGAGAGACGGACAGAAAGACGAAGAAAGAGGAGTAGATAGATTAATTGCATATATTAAAAGTATAGATGGAAATAGATAAAATGCGGAAATAAAACTTTCCTCTTCTTTATATACGTTTTACAGGTAGTAGGTTTTGACGAGACAACAACATTTAATATAATATAGAGACAAAAAAAGAAGACCTGCCTAAAAGTGAACCACAGAGCGCCTTTACTCTTTGCTAAATTTGGGTCAAGGAATTTAAACCAGGCGCCAGATTTTAAATCCAAAGTCTTTCGAACTGAATGGGTGGCCCTGCGCCGTCATCGGCCTGTCTGGCCATTAAGACCGCCCGTTGCACAACAGCGTCGCCAAGTGCACGCAATTTATTTTACTTCATGTACAGTCGATGGGCAATCAGCTTACAAGGCCAACAGATTTCTGCAATATTACCATACGCGTGGCAAACTATTGACAATATCATAGAAAGGAAACGAGATGCAGCATCAATTGCCATATCTGTGGTCGGCTATTGGCGTCTCAAAACAAACAATCGCTTACCTTAATATACCTACAAAGCAGACTGTAAGTAGAGTAGACCAAAGTATGGAAAAAATGAACCAGGAGGGGCTTCCATTTGATTGATGCCAATAGACGAGCAATCAAAATTTTGTAAGCTACAGACCCGATGGAGTAGATCTAGGTCTAACTTAGCATTTTAACTGATAACAGGCATAAAAAATTACAGTCTAACCCAAACTTCTTTGTTATTATCATCGCTTATTTTTTAAGACCTTGATTTTCCAATATCTTGAGAATAAAGACAGCGATCGACGATGGTTGCACTGGTGATGTAAACACGATGATCATATAACAAGGATCATCATGATGGTGATGGTATTCAATGATAATATTTGCCATGATGTATGCTATTGGTATAGGCGCTGTTTTGTCGTAGGAATTGAAAGATGTTTATCTCTCTTCCTTTCTCTTTCAGCCGACCAAGGGCAGAGTAACACCTCGACTTAGCAATGCTTTTGAAAACAGCGGGGTATACCAGATTTCACTGGCCTGGAAGGACATTACTGTGAGGGTCAAGGTCCCAGGGAAACGCGCTTTCTGTGGCGGAGAGAGCAAACCTCCAACGCAGAAGACGATCTTGAATAACAGTCAGTAAATAATGGGTTTCAGTCTTTAAGTGTTATTCTCCACCTTTGTAACATACTGAACAGTTTTTTTAATTGTTAAAATATGTAAATGTGTTTCTTTGTAAAGTTTAGCGACAAATGTTACTTTTACTACTACCATTACTACTACTACTACTACTACTACTACTACTACTACTACTACTACTACTACTACTACTACTGCTGCTGCTGCTGCTGCTGCTGCTGCTGCTACTACTACTACTACTATTACTACTTCTACGGTTGCTACTATACTAATACTACTACTACTACTAGTAGTACTATTACTGCCACAACTGTTACCAATAGTGATGCTTAGAACTGAAAAGCTTAAGATATTAATTGTGTACTGGTTAGAATTAGGTTTAATTAGAGAGAGCAAATAATGATGAATGAGTTTTTATTATAACTACTTTTGTTGTCGCTACTGCTCTTTACTAGCAAATCGATTTATTTGTTTTTGTTCTAACCGCAATGAATATTTATCTGTTCTAATACCCCATTTCATCTTTGTTTAATTTTTAAGATGGAACTAATTAATTTGGTTTTATGACATTTATCTTCTAAAAATCAAGGTAGATTTTAATTAACTTCCCATTTCTGATGTTTCCTCTGAGCCCCGTCATACATAGAAAAAACTAACCACTTGGCTTTTCTTTTCCTCTTCAGTCACTGGGCTTGCTTCTCCCGGCTGCCTCTTGGCCATAATGGGAGCCAGGTCAGTGCTGATGACTATAAACCATTCGCCGGAACAAAAAAAAAGACGCTCAGAATCTTACTGTTTTAGGTCTATAGTCGCAAATATTGCACATTGTAAGCCGAGTTCAATCTTGCAAGTTTAAAAATTCTTTTGAAGGAATATTATTAATATATTATGCGTTCTCAAACCACATAATTTTTTGTGTGCAGACCAATGTGTATTGGGAATTGAGGATAACTGAGTAAAAGCATTCATATGAAAAAAAATAATAAGTTTCCCATAAATGTTTCTCGTATCCTCCATTTTGCTCTTCTGTTTGTGAAAAAAAAAACATTTGATTAATATCTGATGTGTTGCGAATTGGGAAATCTATGGGTGTGGTTGAAAGAAATTTTTTATTGTTAACACGCTATTACTTTTGGAAGACTTTAAATAATGTAGACAAAAAAATTTTTCAAAAGCTTTGTTTATGTAAAAACCTTGTCATATATAGGTGAAGATGTTACCAACAAATCAATATGAAATGTAAATAAAACGATAACTTAAATATTGAAAAAAGGGTTTTCTTCAAATGTCTCGCGTTCACTTTGAATGATTCAGAATTCGAAATTTTCACCTGCAAAGGTTTTGCTTTTTCAACCAAAATTAAGATTTTAAAGGTGTAAAAAATTCCGTCAAAATATCAATACTTTGTGCAAAAGTTCTTGTCCTTTTAATAACGAGAAAAAGAAGAAGAAAATGGACCTTTTCATGGCCTTTTCTCATTGAAGGATGTTCCGACTTTCAACTCATTCAGCCTGGAAGCGAGACAAATTGCTAACACGCTGATTGCGACAAAAGGAACACAAATATGACTGCAAAATATAGAAATTTATTCCCAATTGTCTTAAATCATAACGTATGTTTCACTAGTGGATCTGGCAAATCTACACTACTGAATGTGCTAACGTCACGAAACACTAAAGACTACATGATTTCCGGAGAGATGCTGCTTAATGGTGTTCCTGTAAGTGCAAAATATAAAAATGTTGCATTAAGAAACAACTTATTAAAGTTTTTTCCGCTGTAAGGGTTAACATTGTGATTGCCTAAATGTGGCAAGCAGAATTTCTTTTAAAAAGGGATTACCCCTTTACCATAAAGTTTTGAAGACGAAAACCCTATTCTCTTTAATACCAATGTAAGCAGGGAAAAATATTTCACCTATGCGAGAGTCAGCCGTTTTTTACCTTTATTCTATAGGCCATTTGAAAAAAAAACGAAACACCCGTAAACTTCTTTTTACAAAAAAAAACAGGGTTGATCCATGTCAGCAAAACCAGTTTTATATCATAAAACTAGGTCACAAAACAGAGTAATGTTTCTTGCTTAGACTTGCTACTATACTATCTTGACAAGTATTATATCGAATTAACCATCAATAATGTCTAGTTAGAACTATGTCATATTGTAGTGGACAATTTATAAAAGCTAAAATCGTAACGGTTTATTAAATATTGGAAAACGAATAATTTTTTTTTTGAAATTTCAAAACCTGTTCTTTCCATGGTTGTGAAAGCTAAGTCCTGGAGCTATCAAGAATGTCTCGGCCTATGTTCAGCAAGGGGATCTTTTCATGGAGACTCTCACAGTTCGAGAACAGTTGCAATTCCGGGTAAGTTAGACAAAGTTTTCAAATAATTTTTTGGGATGCTCAAAGCGGAATTAGTAAATACTTTTTCAGTCATTGTGTTAAAGGTATTTCTGAGTCTTTTACGTCTTCACAATCTTCTTGGTCTCTTGGGTAGTTTGTGAGACTTATATTGACCCCAATGCGGACAGCGGTAGTCCAAACTTAATAACATTTCACATAACTACCCAAATATGTTGATTGGTTAGTGAATAGTTGAGGAGCACAGATATATGAAGGTTGAAGGTACAAAGTCCAAGCCCAGAAACGGGCAAAATCTGCGAATTTTTTCTTCTTTTTTTTTCTGTGTACTTTTGTTACAAAGTTTTGGTTATTACATGTACAAACTGACTATTAAGTAAGAAAATCAAATCTTCAACTCAAAGAGAACATGACACCAAGCTAATTTTAAAGAAAAAGTGAATATAATGTGTATTGAAATGAAAGCCTTTAGATAGAAAAACGTGGTCAAGAAAAGATGATATGTTAGATAAAAGCTATCTTTCTAATCCAATAAAAATGAAAAAAAAAAACCTACTCAGTCAATTAGTGTCTAGTTCTTGCATTAACATTAACTCCTCGAAGCTCTTGTTAGAAGAGATAACTTCATCATGCATAATTTTACTTAGAAAATCTAAGTAGCATATTTTCTGGTTATTGTAGTTTTTGTTTTGTGAAGAGATTTTTTAAAAGGCGCTATATAAATCGGGATATAATCATCATCATCATTATTATTATTATTATTATTATTATTATTATTATTATTAATCTTAGAATTATTAGTATTAGTATTACTATTATTATTGTTATTATTATGATTATAGTTAATATTATTAATCTTAGTGTTATTATTAAATTTATTGTTATTATCATCATCATCATCATTATTTTTTAGGCTTTATTGAGAATGGACAACAAATTGGACCATCAGGCTCGGCTGAAAAGAGTAGAGGAAGTCATTCAGGAGGTGACTACGCTTTGAACTTTTTTTTAACAACAAATAGTGATCATCTTTCCTTTAATTAAAAAATGTCAACACAGGGTCATAGTATTTCATATAAATATACATAACGAATCAACTTTATTACCAGTTATAACAAATGTGCATTCTATGTAACAGAATTCTTTCTCTAGTCTAGGCTTTGCTTGTTAATTTTACAAATGAACGACTCTTAATAATAATATCTGCATCAGCTACAACAAAAAAACTGTGCAAAAGAAAGCAGGAACGAATCCTTTGTTGTTGCGACGATAAATATTTTTATTTCGTTTTTCGTTGTTGTTGTTGTTTTTTTTAGATGGGCCTTATCAGTTGTGCGGAGTCAAGAATCGGAGCCTCGTCTGGAACTAAAAAGGGAATTTCTGGAGGAGAAAGAAAACGCCTTTCTTTCGCTTCCGAGGCGTTGACCAACCCGCCTATTTTCTTCTGTGATGAGCCCACATCCAGTCTTGATAGTTTCATGGCTCAAAGCATTGTCCATACGCTACAAGTAAGCTCTCACCGCGTGCCAATAGATTGAAGTAACCGCTTCACCTCCTGAGACGATCGGTTTTAAATTTTTTGTAACATACACAATAAGTGGTTAAAATTTCATAAGTTAAGATAGAAAAAATGTAAATGGCAGGGGCAAAGAGATAAGGAAAGAGAGGGAAAGACAAAAAAGTCAGGCAGGAACAAAGATAGACAGGTAAATACAGACAGACAGATGCATAGAATGAAAAGTATACACTCAGACAAAATAAAGAACCGTATCATGGATTCTAAAAATGTGGACTGTTACGCAATATATCAAGGTTTAATGTATTCCTTATTTAATTTATGTTGTTCAAATGCTGGTACCAGTAGCGCGCGCCTTTCCGTAAATTTCAAACAAATCCACCAAAAGTTTTAACTTTTATGCTAAGTACAAAATACATGTAGCTGTGGTGCATGTGTTATCATTTAGAATAATTTAGTTTGACAGAATAAAGAATCAAACTTGTTGGTGCCGTGACTCTTATTTTTATGAATAGTTTCAATCAGTATACAAATTGATTGAATGGATATTGAACTTTTCCACCACTCTTTTTACTAATTGCATACTATACCTGCACACAATAGCATGTATAGCAAGGCTGCATTTAAAAGAAAATGTAAGATAAATCTCCAAGCAGTTTGCTTCAAAAAGAAAGTTTTCTATATGGAACGACAATTTTCGCTCTAATCGCATTACCAATAAAAAAAGGTTGATATCGATAGTGATATTAAGGTTGACAAAGTGTAACAGGTCTCAATAAATTAGCAGTGTCATCTATGTCAAACTGATAAGAGTTTGTTGAACTATACAACCATTAGTTGACAAGGAGAATTTTGGCTGTTTGGATTGGCAAAAAAGATAATTGAAAAAGCGTAACAAAGGAATGGGAATAAAAACACAATCTTGTTCCAGCCTGTAAATTAACAACACCCAGGGATAGGGAATGGCCGTGTGGGCCTCAAAGTCCACAATAAGGAAATCATATTGATGGGTTTTTTTTTATAATTATGGTAACACACAAAAAATAGGATTGAAATAAGGCAGATCCAATGTTTTAGTGACGCTCAAATTTTCCACTCCCATATACAAGTGGATATTTGTCATTCCTGTCGTTCAAATGTAATTTTTTAAAACTTTTTGACGATAAATATTTTAAAAAATAAATAAAAGTGTTGTTTTTTTGGGCCAAAATAAGCAACAAAAACCAAACTAGAAAAATTTCTTTCACTGCCAACTAAACCTTTCATATTGTAATAAAATTTATTTTAAGCACGCTATGCTTGTAAATCTGTAACCATTCAGATCAAAACTCTAAAAACAATGCAAAGTACCATGAACTTTCCATAAATATTAACAGGTGGTAAAAATCTTCATTTCATAATCGTTAAAACGTATAGGAAATGTTGCTATGATCATCATTGCTATTGATACTGGTGTCATCGTTACGGTATTGTTTGTACTGTTATTATTTAATTTTAATTCTATCATCGTGATTAATTATTTTCTTATTTTTTTCTTTGTTGTATATATATTTCATATTAATCGCAGGGCTTATTATCGTAATCTATATTATATATGGTATTATAGTTTTGATGATAGCAGTGAACCTGTGACAACGTTCACAAACCATTATGCAATAATAAATGGTAAGAGACCATCAAAAGAAGAAGACCCTTGCCGCTAAATGAAAAAAAAAACCGGTATGTGGTGTTTTACTGATCTAACACATTTGATTTTCTTATCGTTCATGAGAAAGTAGAAATCAAAACGAGTTTTCGACGACTGGGCCGGGCTACTCAAGATCCGATGTTAAACATGAGGACTGTGAGATGTACTCACATCCATCTACTCCGGCGGTCTGGTATAAAGTAAAACTGTTCACAAAGACCAATTCTATGCGAGAATATATATTGGTATGCCCGCTGATTTTGATGAATTGAACGCGGCATTTTGTGGAAAATGCAAACTGCAATAAAGCTTAAATCTAAAATAGAAGAAAAAGTTCCCTCGAGTATATTAGTCTGGTTTGAAAACCCAGAAGAGTAGGCCGATAAGTAAAACCACCCTGAACAAAGTCGATTCCCTGTGTAGGCAAAATTTACTTTAAAACCGATTAAATCGTTACGCAAATTTGAATTTTTCTATATGGATACTGAGTAAGATAGATGATTAAACGGAAGATATGTTTACATACAAAACCGAACACTTCATTCGTTCTATTCTGTTGAAAATGGTCAATAAGTGTACAAGTTTAAATTTCACTTCTAAAAGTATAAAAAAACCTATCTGTTGCATCTCTTTCCTTTTACAGTATTATTTAAGCTGTCTGAACCTTCATGTTAATTTGTTTTGTAATAGCGTTAGCCTTCTGTCTCAGTTTTAAAAAAAAGATTTTCTCCTGTCCCCAGAAAATGGCTGAGCGCGGAAGGGTTATTTTGTGCACTATTCACCAACCATCATCAGAACTTTTTGATATGTTCAGCCAGTAAGTTGAATATAAAATAGTTTCCCTTCGTGATTCTTGAGCTCTCTGGACAAGGTATCAATCGCCTCGGATCTCCATTTTGCTTTTTCTGTCAAATGTTGTCTCTCTGCCTTTATCACTCCGTCGTTGTCGGTCTGTCTTTTCTCCTACTCTTTCCCTCTATCTCTCTCTCTCTCTCTCTTTGGATTTTATTTACTTATACTCTCCAGCTCACGCTCTCTCTCCGTCTGTCTCTGTCTGTCTGTCTCTGTCTCTCTGTCTC